>JAYMSL010002101.1:0-15098 GCA_036897195.1 Plantago coronopus
TTCCTCCGGGTATGTTACATCTCTCCCCCGGTCTGACTAAACGCTTGCCGATAAAACTAACACGTTTGCAATGTACTCCTAACCGGACAACCGCCGAAGGGACATTAAGACAAGATCGAAGAAGCTAGTCGAAAAGACCTTAAGATTGAGCTGGAGCAAGAGTATGAAGAGACATAGTTAGTGATCCTAGTGTGATGCATGTTTTTGGCATTATCAATATTATATTTATCACAATCGCTCTTAACTGACTTCCTTGAATCGGTCGGCATCATCATCAAGCTTCTAGTGTGGTATATGTGCCCCCTCTTATCTTAAGGATCAGTCGATTATTTGATCCGAATGAAAAAATGATAAATTGCGGACGGGATTTGAATCAGATGTTGGAATTTGGAAACCTCAAATTAGAATATGCATGTATATATTAGAAACTAGAATAGCGCCAAAATGGAATAAGGTTGAACGGGAGTCAATTTAGATTCTTCCAACACCATAAGAAAAGAGAAATAAAAAACCAGAAGAAAACATTTCAACCTGTAAATAGCCCCTTCTTTGATCTTTCACTCTCACTCCCCAGCTACCCAAGTTCACCACTCTGGAAATCAGTCAATAGCAGCTCCACCGAGAATCACCACCAGCCACCGTGAACCGACGATATGAGTCACATGACAGAAAGAACTCTGGTGGAGGTTGGTGAAGACGGCGTTGCAGTTGTTTCAATCAATAATCCACCTCTCAATCTTCTATCTACAGAAGGTATTTCGCTCACCTTTAGATTAAGTGCTTACTATACTTTCTTATCCTCCATCTAATTATGTAGTACATGATTACTTGACGATAGGTTCATTTGCCAATCGGAATTCAACTGACAACTGTATTTTGATTTCAGCTCGGATAATTGACAACTGATTCGTAATGATTTAATAGGAAGATTTAAGCATGCCTTGTTTATTTTCTAAATGTTGCTTGTTTGTTTATTTTTCTATCGTTGACTAGGGTTCCTCGTGGTTTTAGGTGAATACTGGTTTTGGTTTCTGTTATAGTTGAGATTGGGCTTAGACGCTTAGTAACGATTAAGAGTTAATTACCTACTACTTATGACATCATTTCAGTGATATGGATCCTACGGGCGTTCTAATTCGTCGTACTCATACTTGGAGATATATTGATTAGAAATTTGTCAAACGATTGTAAATGTAATAGCAGGCTTAGCTAACTTGATAACTAATGAGAATAGTCATAACAAAGGCTCATTGTAGTTTTATATTGATATGATAGGCTTGATTGATAGATGGAAATAAAGATTTTTAGGAGTGAATACGGATTACGGAATTTGTAGGTCGAATGTTGCATTTCCCGACATATACATAAAAGTTGATTGTAGATGGCTCCCTGCTATATCTGATCTTCTTTCATCCCTTTATATGTATCTCAACACTTGGCAAGTTTTAAAATATGCTGATGATTCCCAGGGATGCTAAGCCTGAAGGGTAAACTTGAAGAAATTCTGCTTAGAGATGATGTAAAAGCAGTTGTTATCACTGGTAAGGTCAGGGATGAGGATAATTTGTCAAGTACTCTTGCCAACACATGTTTTTATTGCAGTCGCAGATCTAATCTCTGGCTAGGTATGCAGGTACAAATGGGAAATTCTCTGGAGGATTTGACGTAACGGCGTTTGGTGGATCTCAAGTGAAAAAAAGTACGTTAAACAGGCTAAAATGATACAGTATTTGGTTCTTTAGTAACTTTACATGGCCCCTGTTGTTCTAAGAAGTTAATGCCGCAACAGCTAGAAAGGAGCTTGGATTTTTTTCTATTGACTTCCTGACCGACACATTGGAAGGTAGCATCTTACCCCCGCCACCCACTGTTAATTATTTAAACTTTTTCGCCATTATAAACTGTTTTTTTTTAGCTGCAAGAAAGCCTATGGTAGCTGCTATTCAAGGGATGGCTTTTGGTGGTGCACTGGAAATCGCACTTGTATGAGTACTTCAGCTTCTCTAAGTCTTCCTCTTACCTGACTACTTGCCACTTATGCACTGCTTCTCTTTTGAGCTACATTTTGTACTCAATTGGGCCGATGCCAGTGTTCCTATTGACTGTTGTGGATATATGTTTCAATCAGTAAAATCTTATGTCAGCGATAATTAAAGTAATATATTGCAGTTGTGGAATACACATTGGGCAACCCAAGTTGGAGAGAGATTTTAATTTAGTATTACTTAGATAAGCTTGTTTTGCCACAATAGGTCCCTTAGATGAATGCTTAATTGGTAGTTGAACAAATAGATGTTTGAGAAACTACTTCAGGCAGATTATTAAAACATAAGCTAGCTGATTTGTTAGTCTGCATATTATATGAATCAATGAAAGAAAAAGTGTACTGTTTTGTTTAGCATTAGCTCATCACTTAGATGAGCTTGTTGACCACTTGAGTGGGATGGGCCTGTTAAGTGAATGCTAAGGTTCTGTTCAATTCGCTTGAAAATTTCTTAACGAAATTGAATGAACATGAACTGGATTGAACTTATTTGAAGTATAAATTATCACTATGCTAACCTGAACCGAACTGAACTGAATGCACCTAAATTGAACTTAAGAGAACTGAATTGAAGGTGAACTGAACATAGTTTAAGTAGTAGCTGAACACTGAGCAGCTTATTTGAGAATCAATGAGGCAGTTCAAATTGACTAATTTACTAAAGACCGCCATGAAGATCAACTAACTTATCATCTCTGAGTTTCGTCAACCAATTAGATTTGCTAAACAGAGCCTATTAAGTTCTAGAACTGTTAATTTAGCCTTTAATGTTTCTTTTTGTCCAGGCATGTCATGCTCGCATATCAACTTCGAATGCACAGTTAGGACTTACTGAACTTCAGTATGGAATTCTTCCTGGATTCGGAGGTACAGATGGTTTGTCCTGGACATCTTTCTGTCCAATATGCTATTGTGCCTGCTTTGGATTACAAAAACTTCCTCAATGTTGTTTTTTCTCATCTTAATTATAAAATGCTCGTGTATGCCATGTCGACAGAAATGCTGATTTTTTCATCTCCTTCCAAGAATATTTATGTGATGATATGGTTTGTTTGGAATACCGCAACTCTAATAGAATGCACCTCCTTGTTTAAAACCTTACCTATAGCTATAATTGCCCAGCCTAAGATTTGGTTATTTTACTGCACACAGAACTGGCCAGTAATGTGGTTCAGCATAGTGAGCGGAGAATCAAGGTTGTCCTTAGGTCTTACACTCTTTTTTGTTAACTCAAAACATCTGGCATATTTAGAAATTCTAGTGCTTCTATTAATTTATCTGTTATCAAATGGACTGTCCAAGTAGGTGTGCTTCATGCATATGCCAATAATTTAAGTCTGTTTATCATGTGAGCTAAAGTTACAGTATATTGATATCAATCCAGTTAACCACAAATAAAAATTTCAGACTCAATAGACAAATGGGTTGAATGATTACTTGAGCGTCTTGGACCAATTTGACATGATAAGCGATTGGAAAGTACTTGCTATTGCAACAAACCTCGTCTTTGGGCTTGGCCCACCGTAAGGACTGTACGTATGACAAATGAGACAGAAGGAATGATAGATTAGCATGAAGAAATGAAAGCATGCCCAATGACTTGTCTTGTGTGTCCAATTTGGTTGTGAAAGAATTTTTTGTGTACTATTTAATCACATGCATGCTCATTGGTTTATTTGCCACAGGAACACAAAGGCTTCCAAGGCTTATTGGGCTATCTAAGTCCCTTGAGATGATTCTGGTACCAACCTAACCTTTTTTTTAAAAAAATCTCTTTTAGGAGTTTGAGTTTCTTCTTATAGATGTCATGAAATGTTTTAATGGTTTCTATCAGATGTCAAAACGAGTCAATGGGGAGGAAGCCCGAAGCCTGTCCCTTGTGGATGCTATAGCTCCAGCAGATAAATTACTCTCTGTAGCTCGTCAATGGGCGTTGGATATTTTTGAACGCAGAAAACCATGGATAATTAGTCTTTATAAAACTGAAAAATTGGAACCCTTTGGAGAAGCTAGAGCGATACTCAAGTCAGCCCGACTGAGAGTTCAGAGAGAAACTCCAAATTTAAACCACCCCTTAGTATGCATAGATGTAATTGAAATGGGTATATTATCAGACCCTCGTAATGCCTTATGGAAGGTAATTGATTTCTCTTTCTTTCTCTTTTTAGTGGTACACATGACCTATCTTTTAACACTTTTTCCATTTTCTTCATCAGGAAGCAGAAGCATTACAAGAACTTCGACAATCCAGTACATGCAGGAGTCTAGTCCACTTCTTTTTTGCTCAACGTCAAATTTCAAAGGTTCTTTAAAAGTCTTCAATTTTTTTCTTTCATTTCTCATTCATGGGTAGTTACTGAGCACTTAGATTATTTAATGATACTGGGTCTTCAGCTTGCAGTATAATTAAATATGACAGGTCTATTGGAAAGCAGTTAATGGTCTAATATGGTTGTCCCAGAGACCATCTATGCTTGCCTCAATGTTCTGATTAAACTGTGGGAATAACTAAACATTGAAAATTCTTATCTCGACTCCATATTTTGAAGAAGAGTGCATATTGGAGGAGCACATAACAATAACTCAGTAGATTTGAAAGCGAAATCCAATATCAGCTATAAGAACTGTCATCTTGTTCTTATAATGCTGCTGAAAGAGAATTATTGTCATCTAATTGCATGTCTCATATTCGTATCAGATTCCTGGGATCTCTGAGATGAATTTGCAGCCTAGGAAAATAAACAAGGTTGCTGTTATTGGCGGTGGATTAATGAGCTCCGAAATAGTTATCATGTTACTTCTTCGGAATTACTTTGTACTTCTGAAAGAGAAAAACCATGAACGCCTATCTGATGAGATTGGGAAGATCAGAGGTTAGTCCTTCTCACCTAGTATGAAGTCCTTTATGTGCAATATGTATTCATGGAACTATCATCTTCCATGGCAGGAATTTTGCAACACCAGGTGATGAACAGAAAAGCAACTCCGGAGATGGTTGAAAAAGCTTTCAATCTACTTGAGGGTGTTGTCGATTACAAAAGGTTTAAGGAGGTTGATCTAGTGATAGAGGTAGGATACTAGTTTTATGGCACTAGTTCTTGCAAATAGTCCCTGGTAATGCATGGTGAAATATACCACACCAGTAAGTTGTAAAGGAGTTTACCAATATTTTTTCAGTTAGATTTTGAAAAACAAAATCTTTACAGAATAGCGGCTTCTTCTGTTTATTCTTTTTTTTGCTGCCCTGAGCATCTTGCCATATTCATTTTAATTACACCATCTTGAGCATTATAAGTTTGTTTGCCTTGGCTCAACTGTACTTATGTAACAAATTGTGATATTGGATCATTTGGGAGTAATTATGACCGTATGATAAAACAAACAAATACCAATATGGAACATAACAGAAATGTTACGTGTTTCACATGTTGGTATTCTTTTTTCTCTTTAACTTGTGAGAGAAGAGTTACCACTTAGCTCTTTTGGATTTCTTCTGAGGCACCGTAGTCTCTTACATTCATCTGAACTTAACGCAGGCTGGATCTGAAAGTTTAGTCTCTGTGCAAGAGAGCTTTATCAATCTTGAGAAGTACTGTGCCCCACATTGTGCATTTGCCAGTAATAGCTCAATGTTCAGTTTGAAAATGATCCTGGAAAGGACCAAGCTTCAAGAACGCAGTGCTCGAATGCACTTTTTCTGGTAATATTGTGCTTTATCATATTATGAATATATTTATCTTGAATTCTTCCTAACCAATTGTTGATGCAGCCCTTTTGCAGACATGTCTCTTATGGAAATAGTTCCTACAGAAGCCACAATACCTCAAGTGATTGTCAATTTAATAGACTTTGGGAGGAAAATGAGGAGAACTCCAATTGTTATTGGTGATGTGTACGGCTATTCTGTAAATAACATGATCATCACATATTTGCGTTCAGCTATATTCCTCGCCAGCCGAAATGTAGATCTTTACCTCATTGATGAGGTGTTAACTAGATTCGGACTGCAATTTGGTCCATTCAGGTATGCTGCTGCTTCTCTCAGAATTCAGATTTTCGTGTTTGATTGGTTACAAGTCCTTAGTGGAGGATAGACACCATCTCGAAAACTTCAAGAAAACTGCAAGCCGATATGACTTCTTTCATCTCCAAAACACTCCAAAACACACAATGCATGTTTTTTTAATTGACATTTTAAGCACAAGAAGGAATTTGATGTATGGTTTTACCATGCAATGAAATGAATGTCAGCCTGGTTAGGGATCTTCTTTAAAAACCTTTTGCTCTTCATGTTCAGAGAGTAGTTTGGTCTGTTTATCCCACTGGAATTTCATGCAGAATGGTTGATAAGATTGGATTTGAAATATTTATCGAGCTCTGCAAGCTATCTTACGGTGATTTCCCAGATGTAAACTACAAATCGGAGCTAATTTCAGTCTTGAGACAGGATAATCGTCAAGGTAAAGCATTCCCACATTCCCCTCCTGGATGAATCTTTTGGAGGTTGTGAATTTGTGTTTTTTATTTCTTTATTATCAGTGCAAAATCTGTAATAACAATGTGTTACTGTGGGCTTATGTTGAGCATATACTATATACTTATCAGGTGAAGGTAATGGTAAGGGTTTCTACAATTATGACAACTCTGGAAAAGCTATCCCGGACCCAGAGATATTTAAATCATGGGAAAAAACCCAGAATTCAACTAATGAGGCAGTCAAGGTTGCTCTCTCTCCCTATGTGTCCATCTATATGTTTGCATGCTTAAGCCAACATATTAGTATGCATATAGGAGATATCAACTAGTGTGTTTGTATTGCATGTCATGCATTGGAAGCTAGAAAGCTTATAGTTGTTTATTTTCTCAATCTTTCTGGAAGTTCTTGTAATGAACTCCGATATTCAACTTCCATACAGTTCTCCTACTATGTTGCCCACATCCCTGTTACTTATCTTCCTCTCTCCCGATCCAACCATCCACCCACTTCCCAAATGAATAACCGATGATTTTGTGGACAGATAATTAAAGTCCCTGATGGCGAGATCACGGAGATGATCCTTTTTCCTGCTGTAAATGAAGCATGCCGTATCATTTCAGAAGGAGTTGTAATCAGGTCATCTGATCTTGATGTTGCTTCAGTCTTAGGAATGGGGTTCCCATCATACAGGTTTGCATCCCACTACTCCTTCCCGTTTATTTCATAAGTGACAAGACGATGACTTTATACACATCGAACAGGGGAGGTATCATATACTGGTCTGACTCTATCGGCTCCAAACATATTTGTACAAAACTGGAAAAATTCTCAAAGGAATATGGAGAGTTTTACGAGCCCTGTGCTTATTTGAAGGAGCGAGCTTCCAGTGGGTTGCCTTTGGTGAGTTATATATTTTCCTGATATTCACATCATAATTTTGAAAGTTTTTCTGCTTGTGGCTCGGACATATTTGTATGTCTAATGTCTTAGTTCTTCACTAGAGATGGTCCTATCAATAAGTATTACTAGTGCATGCATGATGCATAGACTCGGCAATACTATATGGTCGAAAGTTCTCATAGAAATACCAGAAGGAATCGACGGTTTCAATTCTTTAGTCATAACTCACACACATTCTCTAACATTCAGAACAGCATGTCTTAAGAAGGATTGTAATTCCGATTCCAATTCTGGTTCCTCTGTTTCTCTTTCGATACGTTTGTTATACATTTCAGTCATGTTTTAGTTGATAATTTTGGGTGTTACGTGACACGGGGTTTCACTGAAAAATGCAGGCGAAGTCGGTAAAACGGGTGAAATCCCAATTATAACATCATTTCAGTTGCTGATGCAACATGGGGATGAATTGAAGGGGATGCTTGAAGCCAAAGAGATGGTACCTTCATAGCTTGGCTTGGGCAATCTTTTGTTTGTTGAACAAGTGAACATTCTTTTGTAATCTGTATTGGCAAGGCATCATCTGCAAGTAATACATGTGCCAAATGTAGTTGGTTTATTCTCTCAACTTTGCTACATTGATAAAATTTAAACACAAGTAATATAAAAAGGCCTGGTTTCTTTTCATGGAGTCATCAAAGTTTATTTCTTTAATGGAAAAACTCACTTTTCTGATGTTGCTACTTTCAATATTTCCTACCCAATGACAGCTACCCAACGACTCCACTCTTACTTTTCGAACAAAACTTTACCTGTACAACATCCTTTGCTGATCATATGAGAAAATAATTGTATGTCGTAGTTTCTTATAAAGTTGTCGCGTTTCATTAATATGTCATATGAGTTGGGAATGTTGCGGGTTGAGACTGGTATGTAAATAGAATAACTATGTAATTTTGAAGAATGAACACGGCGTTTCTCAGAGTGATGAAATTTATTGATTCAAACTTGAAAGTTGTTCATCAAGTTTTGAGTTCGTTTAAGAATAGTACCTGAAGTCAAGGAGTTGGTATTAAGTTCATCATGAGATGATCTTGGACACAAGGATCGTCTCCATTTCCTAGTCCAAAGGGCGCGTTAAATTCTTATGTCTAAATTGGTCAAAACTCAAAAGAAGGTTTACAGATTCTAAGATTCTATTGCGTGATTCGAGCGATACAGATTCTATTATGTGAACACGGTAGTCGGGGGTCTACCTCATCTATACCGAAAGGTAAATTTTACAATTTTACAACATGAAAAGAAAACGGAAAGTAAATACCTTCTTTTTAAATTTTGTTTCACTTGGATTATGAACACTGGAGCAATCATTTAAACTACTTAACTGCACCTAATACACACTCAGACTGTAACTATAAATGCTAAATATGAACACGAGACTATAATTAGGTAATTTAACAACAAGATCATTAGAATATAATTAGGTAATTTGTCATAAAAACATAGAGATATGCAGTTGCGTTTTTGTTATCTAATCTGTTAAAATGTAGACTAAAAAGTCAATACAGTTCAGCTTTCTTCAGGTAACAAATCCACCCCTAATCAACAATTAAAGACATTTCACATAATTATCAGCATAATTATCATCATTAATCCAATATACCCTCCACAATTACCATTACACCCTTCACAAACCTATCCGATATCAAAACAGTCCAACATTTCCCAGTGGCATTTTCGTCAATGCACAGTATACCCCATTTTCCAATTTCTTCAACAAAATATCAAAACAGAAGTCTCCGATTTCCAATATCCCATACTCTTCTCCACCTCCCCTAAATCCTCTCACCATTTACTCTGTCATAAAACCGTCGAATCAAAATGAACTCCGCCAAAACTCGCCGGAAAATTGTTCCGGCGACGGAAAACGGCGACTCAGCCGACAAGCAGGACCAGCTCCTTCTCTCCTCCGCAATCTGCAACGGGGAAGACCTCG
Source organism: Plantago coronopus (assembly GCA_036897195.1). Lineage (NCBI taxonomy): Eukaryota > Viridiplantae > Streptophyta > Magnoliopsida > Lamiales > Plantaginaceae > Plantago > Plantago coronopus. The sequence goes on from JAYMSL010002101.1 coordinate 9,415, forward strand.
GCCCGTTCGTCCGCAAAGCATTCGCCTCCAGCAAGCCTGAAACCCTCCTCCACCTTCTCAAACACTTCACCAAGTCGAAAGAGTCCGAGATCGAGGATGTCTGCCGTGCTCACTACCAGGACTTCATCATGGCCGTTGACGATCTCCGATCCCTTCTGTCAGACGTCGATTCGCTCAAATCGTCTCTGTCTACCTCTAACTCGACTCTGCAAAACGTTGCCGTTCCGTTATTGACTTCTCTCGACTCGTATGTCGAGGCGAAGAGCACTTGCACGAACATTTCGATGGCGATTGGTTCGCTCAGTACATGCGTGCAGCTTATGGAGCTTTGCTCCCGCGCGAATCTCCATTTGGGGAAAAATGACTTTTACATGGCGTTGAAGTGTTTGGACACGATTGAATCGAGTTTTCAGGATAAAACGCCGTCGACTACTTTGAAGCGGATGCTGGAGAAGCAGATCCCGACAATTAGGGCTCATATAGAGAGGAGAGTGAGTAAGGAGTTTGGGGATTGGTTGGTTGATATCCGTACGGCCAGCAGGAACTTAGGGCAGCTCGCGATCGGGCAGGCTTCCGCGGGTAGGCAAAGGGAGGAAGAGCTCAGGGTTAAGCAAAGGCAAGCAGAGGAGCAGAGTAGGCTTAGCTTGAGAGATTGTGTATACGCCTTGGAGGAAGAGGATGATGAAATTGATGGAGGAGATGGCGATTTAGGGTTTGATTTGACGCCTTTGTATAAAGCTTATCATGTGCATCAGACGCTCGGGCTTGAGGATAGGTTTAAGCAGTATTACTTTGAGAATAGGAAACTCCAGCTGACTTCTGATTTTCAGGTGTCTTCGATGACCCCTTTTCTGGAGTCGCATCAGACATTTTTTGCACAGATAGCTGGGTTTTTTATTGTGGAGGATCGGGTTTTGAGGACGGGAGGGGGTTTGATATCAAAGATGGAGGTGGAGAGTTTGTGGGATACTGCTGTTAGTAAGATGTGTTCGGTTTTGGAGGATCAGTTTTCTAGAATGCAAACTGCTAATCATTTGTTGCTGATTAAGGATTATGTTAGTTTGCTTGGTGTCACATTGCGTAGATTTGGGTACCCGATTGATGCTTTGCTTGATGTATTGAGCAAGCACAGGGATAAGTACCATGAGTTGTTGCTGTCTGATTGTCGTAAGCAGATTTCTGAGGCATTGGCTGCTGATAAGTTTGAGCAGATGTACATGAAGAAAGAGTATGAGTATTCGATGAATGTTCTATCGTTTCAGATACAGACTTCGAATATCATGCCTGCATTTCCTTATGTTGCACCATTTTCTTCAACTGTTCCTGATTGCTGTAGGATTGTACGGTCGTTTATTGAGGATTCTGTGAGTTTCATGTCGTATGGTGGGCAACTTGAGTTTTTTGACGTGGTAAAGAAGTATTTGGATAGGCTCTTGAGTGAGGTCTTGGATGGGGCTCTGGTGAAAGTTATCAATGGTTCAATTAGTGGTGTTACTCAGGCTATGCAAATGGCAGCCAATATGGCTGTGTTTGAGCGTGCCTGTGATTTCTTCTTTCGCCATGCTGCTCAGCTGTCCGGGATTCCTTTGAGAATAGCAGAGAGAGGTAGGAGGCAATTTCCTCTGATTAAAGCCCGTGATGCAGCTGAAGATACACTCTCTGGTCTGCTAAAGCAAAAGGTCGATGGATTTTTGTCATTGATTGAGAACGTGAATTGGATGGCAGATGATCCTCCTCCAGGTGGGAATGAATATTCAAATGAGGTGATTATTTTCCTGGAAACATTGGTATCGACTGCTGCACAGATTTTGCCGGTTCCAGTACTGAAACGGGTTATTAAAGATGTTCTGTCACATATATCAGAGATGATTGTTGGGTCTCTATATGGAGATGCAGTCAAGAAATTCAATGTTAATGCTATTATGGGGCTAGATGTTGATGTTCGGCTATTAGAGTCATTTGCAGAGAATCAAGCTCCTCTTTTAGGTGAAGCAGATGCTCATCTGTTGAAATCAGCACTCGTTGAGTCCAGGCAATTGGTGAATCTACTTTTGAGCAATCATCCAGAGAACTTTTTGAATCCTGTTATCAGAGAAAGAAGTTACAATGTTCTTGACTATCGGAAAGTGGTTACTATATCTGAGAAATTGAAGGATCAATCAGATCGATTATTCGGTTCCTTTGGGACAAGAGGTGCTAGACAAAATCCCAAGAAGAAATCCCTTGATGCATTGATAAAGAGACTGAAGGATGCCAGCTGAACTCTTCGAAACTGTATGTTCCTATACATTGCTGCTTAATATCTGCTATAGTTCGTTGATTGCTCATAGTTTTCCCTAGAAAAGCTCCCGCGTGTAATCATTCTTGTATTGTAAAATCTCTTTTTTTTTTTAATTCTTCACATGTTTGTTGTATTCAATTACTTAGAGAACATTTTGAGTTCAATACCTGATTTGCATCTTTGTAGCATCATTCCTCATCATTTTTTGAGTTTCAAACAAATATCTTGGCCCTACTACAGTGCTCCTGGTTTGGTATATTGTGATCTCACTGCAAACATGTACTCGGATTATACGTACTATGCACTAAATTTGTTGGATATGATCAATTCAAACCCCCTTTAGATTTGACTCTTGTGGCGTGTGTACCTCCTCTTGTTGGTTGTTTCTTCACATTGTTTTTGCAACTCATACAAAACTCTGTATAGAATAATTTGAGCTTGTTCCCTAGAATATGCATGCATATAAACTTAAATCTACTAAGTCACATTGGGATATGAAATGGTGCTGTTAGATTGCTGATTTTTTTGCTTAGGTTAAACTACTCAGAGATGGAGCAAGCTGCAGGTGTTAATTAACACAAGTAGTAGCAGTAGTAGTAGTGTAATTGTGGGAACAACTAGAAGCTAGTTAAGATTTTGAACCAACTTTTGCATTTCATCTTTTAATAGCTTAGCTTTAGGAATGAGAAGCTAAAAATTGTTTGGAATAATCTGTTGAAAACACCCTTTTGAGTATGCTGATGGTATATGGATTGTAAGGGACTAGAGACCTGGTTGGAATCAGTCATGAGTTTGTTTGGAGTTTGATTCTAGTGTAATGGTAACTCGTTCTTGTATGCATGTCTTCAATGCCTTGCCACTTTGATGTTGATTGTCTGTGTACCATCTCCATTGAAATTTTTATCTGCTATTCTTTTCATGTGTGTCAACATGACTGAACCAAATAGGTAACTTTCTTGGTTGATCTTTCTTGGCTGAGTAGTTTTATGCAGAGCATAGTAGCCTTTTCAATTTGACAATTCTAGGTTGGAACTTTCTTATTCTGTTGTCCATAACTCCATATTGTTTTTGACTTGGTAAATGGTAGTAATTGATGTGTATTCACCACATATACTATTCAAAAGATAGGATCATAGGACTGTTTTGCACGTTCTGATCAGTTTTGGAATTAATTTATAGAGAATTATAGAAGTAGCATTTGCTTGTTCTAATTGGCTGGCTGAGTTCCCTTATTGAACCTTGTCTGAGTCTCAAATAAAAAATGATTTGCATTAAATGATTAGTTTCTCAATCAAATGATGTATAATTGGTGCTAAATTATTTGCCCTTGTCAATTTGTGAATGCATATGGTCGGTAGCCGGTACACCGAACTACAACCAAAAGGATTCCCAGGGTTCCTAAAAAAACTACCCAGTCTTGAAAGAAAATCCATAATTAGTAATCCCCATGTGTACACCTCAGTATAGGGGTGGAATCGAACCGAACGAACCGAACATTGAGCTTAACGAACGTTCGTTCGTTTGGTAGCACGTATGTTCGTGTTCGTGTTCGTGTTCGACGAACATAAAATTATATGTTCGAGCTTTGTTCGTTAAGGAAATACCAAAGTCCGTGTTCGGTTCGTGTTCGTTCGAACAATCTGTTCGAACATTTGGTTTGTTGTTCGTATGTTTTGTTCGTGTTCGTTTGAGCGTTCGGTTCGTGTTCGTTTGGACGTTCGGTTCGTGTTCGTTTGGACGTTCGGTTCGTGTTCGTTTCATTGTTCGTAAAAATTCAAGAAAAAAGTTTTTCTTTTAGACAAACAATACCAATACAGGCAACAACGAAAAATAATAGTACCAATTACTACCAACATTCATACAAATCCAGCATCATTTGGCACCATGAAGCCTACGTTTTCTTCCAGTATTCCCAATATACAAACTACTGAGATCAACATTCAATTTGAAGTAACAAGGAATTAGAAGTATCCTGCTATGGTAAACAAATACATTAGGCCAGATCTAAAACCTCCTTATGGTAAACAAAGAATTAACACAAGTAATAACATAGTGCTATTCAATAAACAACTAAATTGTTAATGTACAAGTAATGAGGTCAGATCTAAAACCTCCTTCTGCTAAATTAAAAGGCTATTAAAAGTAATTGAAATTATATTAAGAACTTGAAGATGGAGGAAGAATCAGAAGCATAACAATCAGATCTAAAAGATTAAAGGAAAACGGGAGGAGGTGCTGCAGTTGTGATACAGAAGAAGGAAAACGGGCGGAGGTGGCTCGTGGGGGCGCGGAGGCGCTTTGGTGGTGCGCGAGCGGAGAAGCAGTGCTGCAACGGAGGTTGTGCGCGGCTGGTGGGGGAGCACAGAGGTGGTGAGACTGGAACGTGAAGGAGTGAAGCGGTGGGGCGCGGCGGAGGTGGGTGGTGGCTGGATCTGGAAGAAGCCGTGAAGGAGAGAAGCGTGAAGGAGAGAAGCCGTGAAGGAGGCAGTGAAATGTGTGTGTGAAAATTGTGAAATTGACCTAGGTTTAGTTTGGTAATTGGCATATTACTATATATATATATAAATATATTTATTATAAAATATAAAAAAGATATATTATATAATTGTTCGTGAACTGTTCGCGAACTACCGAACAATAAAATGTGTGTACGGAATGTGTTCGTTAAATACTCGAACATGTTCGCGAACCTGTTCGGTTCGGTCAACTCGAACACGAACTGAACGTTGACTGAACAATTTCACGAACTTTTCGCGAACGCAAGGTTCGTTTGCACCCCTAGTACTAATTATTCAACAATAAAATAGTACGGAAATAGCACGACCATATTTGCATCAAATTATAATCACATATAATGATACAAAAATCAAAATTTCGAAACGAATTGAAACACATATGTCATGCTAGTTAAACAAAACTTGCATACTTTAATTCAAACTGAAAAGTCACAATATATTGAGACAAAAGACATATAGAACACAAAAAGGCGTGTAGATGGACTGGAAAGTCACATCTCTTCGAACCAGAGGGACTTGGATTGACGCCTGGCAGCAACAGGTTTTACCCAAATTTAAATTTTAAAATTTAAAACGAAATGGTGCCTGGTAGGATTCGAACTCGCGACCTTTAGCTCAAAAGGTGTCTGCTGCACGAATGCAATGCCACTGCGTCATAACGCCTCTAACAAACAAAGATCCATGGGTTCCGATCATGTAGCTTCCACGCCTCCTGATATATACCCCTCCAAGACAAATAGCAAAGAGCAACAATCTCCAGCATCCTTTGCTTCCATTAATTGAAGTTAGCACCGCCAAAACTTTCCGATTTGTCTTCCACCATGTAGTTATTGACACGAGCCATAAAAGCAGCATTAGTTTGAACACTAGCGTCTCCGGTTTCCACC
>JAYMSL010002102.1:0-15093 GCA_036897195.1 Plantago coronopus
GGGGCAGCAGGGTGGAGCTACACTGCAATGGGAAAGGCGTACCGATATTCGAAGCAGAGACCGACTCTGCAATAGAGGAGTTTGAGGATTTTACCCCGAATCCGGCAATCCAGGCTCTGATACCATCTGTTGACTATACGACCCCGATAGATGAGATTCCGTTGGTCATTGTACAGCTGACGCGTTTTCGGTGTGGTGGAGTCAGCATTGGAATGGGGATATCCCACGTCATGGCGGACGGGCCGAGTGCGCTCCATTTCATCGACGAATGGACAAAATTCGCACGCGGGGAAGGACCTGTGGTTGCTCCGTTCCTAGACCGTTCAGTCCAGGAAATCGGAAAACTCCCTGATGTTAAATTCGATCCTTCGGTCATGCGTCCTCCACCCACTTTAATTGGGCAGGAGGATAGCAATGAACAGAAGAAGAAGCCCATTACCGTAGCCTTCCTCAATCTCACCAAGATCCAAATCGAGAAACTTCGAAACAAGGCAAATGTAGATTTCGAAGGCCGCACCAGCCGGTTTGAGGCTGTAGCGGCCCACATCTGGAGGTGCACGAGCAAGGCACGCGGTCACGTATCCAAGCAACAAACCTGCCTTCATTTCGTGGCTGATTTCCGCAACAAAATGAAACCGGCATTACCAAAGAACTACTTTGGGAACGCTCTGATCAGGGTAGAAGCTAGTGATACATCAGAGGATTTGCTGTCAAGTTCCATAGGAACGGCCTGTAAGAAAATTAGAGCTGCAGTAGAAAAGGTGACGGATGACACTGTGCGCGGGTACCTTGAGTACCTGAAGGAGTTACCTGATGTTGGGAGGTTTAGGTCTCTGGACAACACGGGAAGGCCTAAGGGAGATTTTTACGGTAACCCGAATCTGGCGGTAATAAGCTGGACAGGTTTACCGCTGTATGGGACAGATTTCGGATGGGGAAGTGAAATACATTTGGGGCCAGGTCCGATGGGATTTGACGGTAAGACGTTCCTTATACCGAGCCGGGATGGGGATGGGTCGTTCAATGTGGCGATCTGGCTGCAGGAGGAAAATATGGGTGCTTTCAAGAAATGCTTCTATCATGATATTTGATTCAACCTGCCTGCAGTTGATGATCATGTCAAGGATACAAAACAAAACAAAACAAAACAAAACAAAAGCTTTTATGTGTGAGTGAGTTTATATATATGTAATGTAATATAGTTGAAGTAATTATATATGTTGGTTAAATGAAATGGCCTGATCCTCCTGTAATCCTGTATACATAATACAACATCAACTGTAAGATTTAAGTAATTATATTTGTCATTCTTTGATGGTTTGTGGGATTAAGTTTTATTAATTAGCAGATTGGAATTCTTTTCAATGTTGTTACGTTACATTGTTGCAATCGCAATCTTCTAAGGCTTAAATACGAGACATCTTCTAATACACCGTTGGATTGACGCCATGTGTACTTTGCTAATTGACTTCTAAATTATGTTTTAATTTTCCGGAAGATATATTTTGGCTAAATTTAGTAAATAAGAAAGAGAGAATCTTACGGCCTGTTTGGCCAAGATTTAGTGGCCTCAATTATCTAACTAATTGAGTTTTTTTGTGTTTGGCCAAGATTTAGTTACCTCAGTTAGTAAAACAATCTTACATACTCATATTTATTCCTTTCACACTCTTACACATCTCTTATACACTCTTATACATACCCCCAATTTTATCTCTTAAACACATACCCCACTTATAACACCTTTCTTACACTTCTCTTACACATATCTTACACCTCTATTATATTCTATCCTAAAACCAATAAAATATCCCACCAAAAAACTCAACTAACATCTACTTACTGTTCACTATTCCTCAACTTACTAACTCTCAAAACTCATTTAGCTAAATCTTGGCCAAACAGGTCGATCATATCATCCTAAACTATTCAATTTTTAGGAAACCTCAGAATATTTAGGTCTAAAGATTTAGGGTTTAGGGCTAGAGGGTTAGACTTTAGGGGTTAGGGCTTGTGTGCGTGGAGTTTGACGAATATTCACACACGCCAGTACTCCAAGAACCGACATCAAGAATAATGAAGGTTGGCGGAAAGAATCTTTCACCCAAATGCACGAACTCTCTCCGGGATTATCTTAGGCCAGCGGATAATATCACATGTATAAACTTCTCAACAATAATGGGGAGAAGATATACGGCCTAAGATTTGATAACCATCAATTCATCCGTCAATTCCAAATTAGTCCTGCTACGTATGAATAAAATCTTACTTTCCAAAAAATAAAATTATCAAAATTATTATGTACCACGATAAGGATTGAAATTGTTTTTTCTAGCTAAAATAAGGATTGAATCATTTGTTTAATTAAATAATGATAGTAGGTAGGTAAAGTAATTGGTAGTAGATTGAATAAAAAATTTATTTTAGGTACAATAGTTTAAATATTATTTTATTAAACCCGTCTATGATAAATGTGTTTCAACTCAATAATATATATTATATACACAAATATGAAACTCTATTCCGTATATGAATATGTCAGTTCTTCTCTGCTTAATAGGCATCTTGTTCCTTCTTTGGATGTTTGCCTTGACGAGCTTCTTCGTGAGGAATCACTTAGACCACTATTGGACAGAATCACCCTCATGTTGCTTATGATGCTCAATCCAAGAATAAGCCACGTGATATCAGGGCCGGCTCTGAGATTTGGAGGCCCTGTTCGAAAATTGTGAAGGGCCTAAGTCAAATCATAATTAAAAAAAATAAGGTGAAAAAAGGGCCAAAGGAGTGTCGACATTGTGACCTCTTGGAAATAGAAACAAGCTTTTTTCATTGCAACCAAATGACTTTTGTTTCTAATTTCACATTAAGCTACAATATATTTAAATATTTAATTATATATAGGCTTTTGGGTCTTTGCATCGGGGCCCCAAAAAATGGGGGGCCCTATTCGGGCGGGCTGCCCGAACAGGCCCCAGCGCCGGCCCTGCGTGATATGAGCACAACTAAGTGCTTTTGTTGTCATGAGTTGGGCCATATTGTTCAGAATTGTCCTAAGAAGAAAAGCGACTACAAAATAATTCTCATCGTCCTTCGGTTGCTATAGAATCGCCCAACGTGGTTGCGCTTGATCTAGATCATGATCCTCTCAGTATGGAGTCCAACGCCTTGGAGATTCTGCTTTGTCGTTTTGAACGAAGGCCTGAAGAACTGACATGTTTGGTTTTCCTATGCAGTCTTCTCAGCTTGCTCTCAATGTTACTAGGACTGTAAACGAATCGAGTCGTTCGTGAAAAATCTCGGTCAAGGCTCGTGAGCATGCTCGATCGGTTGATTTTCGACCGAGCACGATCACTAAAATAATATGATCAACTGCATAAGATAGTATATTATAACAGTATATTTGTAATTATATGCTCGATTGAATGTTTAACCTAGCAAAGATTTCTTTTTCACTCTTACCAAATGAGCAAATATCAAGTATGTTATTTATTTTGAATTTTTGTAATTATTTGATCATTTGGTATTTATATTATAACAGTATATTTGTAATTATATGCTCGGTTGAATGTTTAACCTAGCAAAGATTCCTTTTCACTCTTACCAAATGAGCAAATATCAAGTATGTTATTTATTTTAAATTTTTAGACCATATGCCTCTAAAATTAAATGTATCGTAGGCAATAGTGAATGTTTTTGTACATTTTAGACCGTCTTATTATGCCAAATTTGTGAGTAAACTAGAAAATTGCACACGCGAAATTCACATGCATATATATACTCTAGAATAGTTTATCCAGGAAGAGATATATATATATATATATATATATATAGAGAGAGAGAGAGAGAGAGAAAGAGAGAGAGAGAGAGAGAGATTAATTTTTTTTCGAGAAGTAATACTTTCATTCATGTATAATGAAGGAAGCTAGCTGCTTCAATGTACAGAGAGTAGTAACAATACCAACAAACTCTAGCATCTCTACAGCACTTGCTAACATATATACTGATCCAAAACTCAGCACAATACTAGTACTATGACTAACTGCAATTACACAGGTAGTGTGTTCTCTGCCCCATCCGCATCCACAGTGATATGACTGGCCAGCTTATGAGCTACCAGGTTAGCCGCGCGCTTGACATGGGCGAAGGATACACGTTCAAGACCTGCTGCGTCAACTTTGATACGATCCAGGATGTGACCTGCAATGGATAGACTGGGTTGAGATGAATTTAGACTATCCATAACTTGCTTACAGTCCCCTTCTAATATCACATGCCGCCATCCCTGTTCGATAGCTAACTGCAAACCGCACTTCACAGCCAACACCTCACTCACTTCTGCACTGAAAGCTCGACCCAATCTGCGTCTCCTCCAGTGCAAAACCTTCCCATGTCGATCATGTGCTACAGCCCCGACACCAACTTCATGGCTATTAGGATTAAAAGCAGCGTCCACATTGATCTTGATCACATCCCCGCACGGCGGCTCCCATCTCTCCTCACAGCTTGTAGGTAGGACAGGATTATATTGGATTTTGGCCTGCTCATATCTGCGGATATAGTCCCTGCCGAAAGCCACCAGTTCCCTCGGGTCACCGTCCTTACCTTCATGTACTTTGCGATTCCGCTGAAACCAAATACCCCAGCATTAGCAAACGAACATACGGAATTGTTTAGACTCCAAGCCCTGTTGTACAGCTTGTAACCATTCCCAGACGTTATCCACATGTTGCTGAATGATACCATTCGGAAGATCAGAGAGTGCCCACACCACGCGCGCGAATGGGCAGGAAACAAATAGATGTAACACAGTTTCTGCGTGAGCTGAGCAGAGCGGGCAGCATACATCCACTTTGAGTTTTCTGTGCGCCAATGTCGACAAAACAGGCAAACAATTGCGAGAGAGTCTCCAAAGGAAGATTTTGACTTTAATCGGTGTGTCGATATTCCAAACGAAATTCCAAATTTTTGGATTCTGTACATGGCTCGGGCCAGCCACCATACTCTGGTTCCTGTTGCGCCTGATGGTCCTAGCAGCATGATATGCGGATCGAACAGAATAATGACCCGATTTCTCAAAGTACCATCTCCGCACATCCTCAGTATGGCTCCCACCTATAGGTATGTGCCGAATGGTCTCGACATCCTGTGGCCAAAACATAGCCTCTAAAGCCTCGACATCCCAAGACTCTCCATCCTCCGTTAAGAAATTTGCTACAGGGATGTCACCAAAGTCGAAATGGTCAGGTGTGAAGAGATGTCGACATGAATCCCTCGGAAGCCACTGGTCTTTCCAAACATCGACTGACAAGCCATTACCAATACGCCAAATGACCCCTTCACGCACCAAGGATATAGCACTATGAACACTTTTCCAAGTAAAGGAAGCGTCTGACTTCAGCTCAGCCTCCAATATATCACAATCAGGAAAATATTTGGCCTTCCACACGCGACTCAATAAAGAGTCAGGATTCTGTATCACGCGCCAAACCTGTTTACCTAACATAGAGATATTAAAAGAGCTGAGATCCCTAAAGCCCATGCCCCCATCCCGCTTGCTGTCGCATAGAGAATTCCAATTGACCCAGTGAATCTTCCTACTATCCCCATCGCCCCACCAGAAATTAGCTATCACGGATTCCAGTTCACTTATCAAGTACTCAGGGAGCTTAAAGCACCCCATCACGTATGTAGGAATAGACAGAAGAACTGATTTGATCAAGACCTCCTTTCCTGCTTTAGATAACTGTTTCTCTCCGAATCCCTGGGTTTTAGACCATAGCCTTTCCCTGAGCCAACCGAATACTTCCTTCTTTGACCTACCCATAGAGGTAGGGAGACCCAGATACTTTTCATGCTTATCCACAACATTCACTGGTAAGATTGTTCTGATGCCATTGATCACCGCTTCACTGGTGTTCTTACTAAAGACCGCAGTAGATTTCTCGAGATTAATAATTTGGCCCGAGGCTTTACTATAACTTTCCAGCACATCACCCACTGCTTTGGCAGATTCCCTATTTGCGTCACAAAAAATAAGCGTATCATCTGTTAAAATTAGTTGATAAACCAATTTACTAATTTTAATCATCCAAGTATCCAACTAATTTTGACCCTTCTCTTATTTCTTATTTTATGTATGTTTAGTATCCCTTACTATATAAAACTAAACACACTAAACGAGTAAAAACAAAAAATAGTACTTTAGAGGAAGACATTTCCGTTTTTGGTACTTTGAAGTGGTTGTGTACAATTTTGGTACTAATGAATAATGTTGAATTCCAATTTAGAATACAAATTTAGCAATTTAGCATTTTTGACCATTTAATTAATTTTGACATTATCTTATAGTATCTTTTACTATCTAAAATCAAACACATAAAAATGAGTTGGGGCATCAAATTCCCTAACTCTTTTACCATCTAATGATTTTGACCATCTCTTATTTTGAAGACTACTTATCTAAAATAAAATACATTGTGGTAGTTGTAACTCCAAAATTCGATATTCATCAATTCTCTCATTTTAATTTTGAAAATAACTATAACTATACTAGCTATGTATTTATTGTGATTATTACAATTTACAAAATAAAGAAAGAAAGAATATATATAGAAAAGGAAAATTGAAAATAAAAAACATTAAAATACTAAATTACATAAATATTAAAAAATTAAATATAATTCACCTTTAATTTTTAAAATATAAAATAAGAATGCGAATTCTAAATGATATCTTTCCATCAGGAAGCTCATCAAGAATAATCAAAAATATTTCCTTCACTCTGTATAATATTACACAGAATCTGGTAGTTAATTATATTCTTCCTCAACCATAACTGCATTAAAATATATTATTGCATTGCATTTTGATTTGTTACCATCCAGCCTTCTCTTATCTTGGTGAGCAGATTTATTCATTCATATATTCACAGTATCTATTTTTCCAACACCTTTGGCAGAGATTCAAGAGGTAACAGAGACCTCTCGGAGGCGGAAGCGTCGCCTGTGATTCGGGGCGCTGTCGAAGTGGGGCAACCATAACCGGTGGTGAATTGAGGCGTCCATTCTTGAGGGATGCTTCAGTCTTGTAAGAATTAAATTTTATTTACTTTTCAAATTTCTTTTGGCGGGAATTTCCGTACCCTTTCCGGCAAAGGCACCCTATCTCTGTTTTTTAAACTCTCACTATTCTTCTTATATCTACCCTTCAATTCTCATTCAAAACAATTGAACAATTTCCAGGTCCACTTCTATACACTTCAAAATGTCTGATATCCCTAATGATTTATACCGTCAAATATTTTGCCATGTCCCGGCCGACTCCCTGTACAGATTACGATCAGTTTGTAAGGGGTGGCGTAGCATCATCGACGACCATCAGTTTGTGAAAATGCATCAACAATGTCATCCAACTGGCGAGGAGTATCTCTTCATCAGAAACTCAACCGGTAAGCTTTACGCTTTACCGTTGACCTCCTTAGTTGATGATTCTCAAACCTCCACCGAAAAGATTACTAGGGGCGTTACAACTGCAATTTTTAAGAACATTGTTGGCAGTGTGCCTCGTATACGTGGACTGCCTGTGGCTTCGTTTCATGGCCTGGTTACGATTCCTGCTGAGGAGCCATCCATGGGTTGGTTGTTGTGGAACCCTTTTAATGGAGAATTCCTCAAGTTACCGGTATGTGATGAATTTGTAGATATGAAAGTGAGAATCATGCCTTATAGCGGAGTTGGGTATGATGCTGTTAACGATGATTATAAGGTTGTTAGGATTGTTCCCGGTGAAAAGATTGTGATTTTTATATATTCAATGAAGTCGAATACTTGGCATAGGATTGAGGTTGAGAATTTCCGGAATTCTTATATCTGGATTTTCGATAATGGTACTGGAGTGTTCAGGAACGGCTCGTTGTATTGGGTGGCAAGAGTGGAAGATACCGCTACTAAAAAGATTGTCAATTGTATCATTTCGTTTGATCTAACTACTGAAACTTTGAGCAAAGTTCCATTGCCACCACGGTTAGCAGGTTATGAAGCTGAGAAATGCAGCCTGCAATTAGATGTATTGGGTGACCACTTTTTTCTAAGCTCCTCTTATAGGAGGTACAATCTCATCCGGTTCGATCTATTGATGACTGCGAATATTGCTTCTGAAAACACGTGGATTAGGATATTGTCGTCACCAGACAATTACTACAACATTAATGAAAAACATATTAGGCCAGTAGCTTATCTGAAGAACAAAGAGCTTGTCCTACTCCAGATGTTCAATAGGGAGTTTTGGTGGTGTGATGTGAAGAATAAATGCCTTAAGAGTGTCAAGATTTCGGGTCTCCCGAAAAATTTCTCTTCCCAAGTCTTCCCAGCAAGCCTTGTTCGAGTACTTAAGGGAAATGATTCTGCTTACCATGATGGTATTGCTTCGGAAGGAACATTGAAAAGAAAGAGAACGAGAAATAAGTGTTATGATTACAGGTAACTCACTCACTCAGATTATCTTTCATATTGTTTTATGATGATTTCTGAAGCAAAGTAACATTACAAACTCATTCGATATAAGAAAATGTAGTACAATGTTATGTGGAAAGTGTTGGAAGCTGAATTAGTTATAACAAGTACTTAAACTTTATGGTTCCATGGTCATGTACTCCTGTACAACATGATCAGCTTCTGTTTGCTGATATCAGTCATACGTATAACTCAGGTTTCTTAGGTTATAAGCCATTGTTATATCGTACACATTCTTTATCTTACAATGCATAAGTTGAGAAACATTTTGTTTGTACATTCCTGATGATCAGGGAGGTCATATATACATAGATTGTTGAACTTGCATATGTCGAAACACCTTTATATTATTCAAAACTGACATATTTGTCTTTTGACGTTTGTATCTTTTACATTTCATCGTAGACTAAAGATTATGTTGTTTACAGGTTGAAGCTGAAGATAACATTCCCTTACAACACCGTGAAGTCACATCTGTCTTGGACCTCTATGTGATTTGCCATGTGGATTATCTGACTGGGGAGCGGGCATTGTATCACTGGTCAGCGGTCCTGTTTGTATGGAGCTTCACAAGATGTTGTTTTGTAGTATAGAAATTTGATTCAGAAATACTTTTACTTGGTTCTTTTAAGTATGATACTGAATGATGTGAACTCTGATGTAGTCTATAGTTGATTTGAGTTCTCTGCTTTTATGTTTTTGAAACTATGTATCATGTATCAGTTGATGAATTACTCACTGTCAACTGATTCTGATTGGGATGAATTCAGAAAGTTTCTTGTTTATGTTTTAAGCATCTCTTCCTCGTAAAAGGAATCACTCTAAACAGATTGGGTACTGTTCATAGTGGCAATTATCATAATGGTAAGCAATGGCTTTGATTTCACCATGGTCTGCATTCGGCTGCTATGCAGTGATACGGATGCAGAACTTCCCATTCTATGATAAAACGTACACAGAAAAGGTACCTACAGCATAATGCTAGTTTGGTAC
This sequence comes from Plantago coronopus, assembly GCA_036897195.1. Taxonomy (NCBI): domain Eukaryota; kingdom Viridiplantae; phylum Streptophyta; class Magnoliopsida; order Lamiales; family Plantaginaceae; genus Plantago; species Plantago coronopus. The sequence goes on from JAYMSL010002102.1 coordinate 9,507, forward strand.
CTTAAATGTGACAGTGTAACCTCTTTACCACGTACATTTTTCAAACGTTGACATTTCCGTGTCACCAATATCTACTCTCACATCTGTGGTTTAAATGCTGCATCAATGCCGAACAAAAGCATACTCGACATTTGCCAGTTGATACAGCTCTATCCATTTTGCTGTATTGTGATTACTGTTGCACCATAGCAGTTTATGGATTAGATTTGCTGTCAAATCATCAAATGGGACTGTTGTCAACTGCGGTTAAGTTGCCCAATGAATGGAGTTCTTCATAACGGGATTCATTTGCACTATAGAGTAGATAAGTTTACTGAAATATAACCTTGTTTTGTTCACTTCATATAACAGAGAAAACTGAACTCTACAGAGTGGGAGATGAGGTTGGGAAGTATGTCTCCAGCTCTCATTCTTGATTCTGCTACCATCATGGGGAGTAACTTACAATACTAAATATTGAATACTAGTAATATTTCACTAAAATAATGTTTGGAAATTGTGAAATACAAGAGTAACTTGTGAATAAACTTTTTTTTTTTAAATGAAGTGAATTATGAGCAATAAGCAGTCGTCTGTCACCAATCACAAACATGTTTCCATATAAAACAGTACGTCATAATATCTTTAAAGTACAATGTGTTTGAAGTTTGCTTCATTATCCTGCTGATGCTCACTAAAAGAATAAAACTCCAGATAGCTAAATACAGAACCATATATTTCTCATTCCAAAATTTCAATCATCACCAACTCACCATGGTCCATGAACTGAACAGAACAGAACAAGAAAAGATATACGTTCCGCCTCGACTCGAGATAGCAATTTGTCGAGTGGTTGGTTTTTCTTAGGGCATAAATGTGACTACTCTAAGAATCAATATGCACATGAGAGTGAGACTAATCTGATCTGAACTGACCTGAACTGAACTCACAACCGAAATTAAGTTGAATTGAACAAGGCCTAAGCTATGCGCTGCTACAGTCCGACCATGCGTTTCTCAAAACATAGCTTCTTCTTGACCTTTCCACCTTGAAGACGTTTCCCCTGTTGTGGCATGGGGTTCGATTTACCTGAATATTGAACACATGATAGCCAAGAGAGAGACCAAGCCAGGGGATCACACATACAAAAAATGAAAACTCAATATCTAAATTTAGATCCGGATGCTTAAATTAGGCTCTGCAGTTTCACATAAATTGTTGTACAGAAATGTGAACATCCAGTAGAAAAACGGTAATTACATTGTCTGATGGTAAAAGAACCCTCACACCTTAGTCAGTCAGAAGATGAATGCAGAAGTAGAGAGAACATTAGAGAATCACAGATAAAATGATGGTTGTTTACATTCTGATAAAATGATCTGATCTTTTAGTCCAGAAGTTAGAAATTGTTTGAAGGTCAGCCTGTCAAATGGATGGATTCGATCCAATCCAGACCAATCCGCTGCGGATTGAATCCATTTGGATCAAATCCATCCCATATCCATTCCTTAATCGGAAATTCGGACTGGATATGGATCGGACCCGGATCAGATCCGAGTCCATCCGTGATCCATCCAAAATTTTAATTTTCTTTCATTTTTAATTTAACGGTAATTCAAATTGAAGGCTCTCTAAATATCAGAATATAGACTATAAAGATACATTTAACTTGTATGAAGATTTATGTGTAAGCAAGTTTGTATTTTCTATATTACAGGTTGGTTGACAGCAATGCTATCAACCATAGCTAGGTGGTCGAATGATCGAATCAGCAGTTTGACTGAGCTCGCTCTTTTCACCCAGGATAAACGTTCACAGCTGTATCAATTTTTCGACACCTATTGGTACAGAATGATCAAGGATCAAGCCTGCAAAGCGGGAAACAAACAGAAGAAGAAAAAGGCTGCAAATATATTGAGATAAGTTTCGGTAGTATTAACAAGATTATTATAGTTAACAACACGCGCTAACAGACGGAACAGGAAATGTCGACACAGGAGATCATTTCCTCTACAAACTGCCAATCAGAAGAAGACGGTGCAGTGCACCACGCCCAGAGGAACACAGAAAAGGGACAATTCAGTTGAATTTAGGGTTCTTCACCAGAACAGGACAACGCGGCAATTGATCACGAATTGGAAGATCTGACCCGTGATTGTCAACGGACTTTCGGATGCACCTTTTTAATGGAAGCGTCGCCTGTGATTTGGGTGGCGCTGTGGAAGCGGGGCAACCATAACCGGTGGTGAACTGAGGCGTCCGTTCATGAGGGGTGCTTCAGTTTTGGCGGGAATTTCCGTACCCTTTCCGGCAAAGGCACCTTTATCTCTGTTTAAACTCTCACCATTCTTTTTATTATATATACCCTGCAGTTCTTACACTATACTTGGATAATTGCCAGGTTTACTACAGCTTATATATACACTTCAATTCAATTTGTATACTCTAACTACAACTTCTTGCAAAATGTCTGATATCCCTAATGATTTATTCCGTCATATACTTTGCCATGTCTCGACCGTCTCCCTGTACCGATTCCGGTCAGTTTGTAAGGGGTGGCGTAGCATCATCGATGACCATCAGTTTGTGAAAATGCATCAACAATGTCATCCAACCGGCAATGACTATATCTTCATCAGAAACTCAAATACCCGTAAGCTTTACCGTTTACCATTGAGCTCCTTAGATGATGATTCTCAAATCTTTACCCAAAATATCAATAGGGGCATCAAAACTACGAGTAGTAACAGAATTGTTGGCCGGGTGCCTCGTGTACGGGAACTGCCTGTGGCTTCGTGTCATGGCTTGGTTATGATTCCTGCTGAGAAACCACCGATGGATTGGTTGTTGTGGAACCCTTTTAATGGGGAACTCCTTAAGTTACCGGTATGTGATGATTTTGTAGATATGAATGTGGCACTCACTTGCAGCGGGATTGGGTATGATGCTGTTAACGACGATTATAAGGTTGTTAGATTTGTTCCCGGTGAAAAAATTGTGACTTTTATTTATTCGATGAATTCAAATACTTGGCATAGGATTGAGGTTGAGAATTTCCAGGATTCTTTCATCTGGTTTAATGGTGCTGGAGTGTTTAGGAATGGCTCGTTGCATTGGGCGGCAGGAGTGGAAGATACAGCTAATGATAAGGTTGTCAATTGTATCATTGCGCTTAATCTAACAACTGAAACTTTCAGCAAAGTTCCAATGCCAACAGAGGTAGCAGCTGATGAGAAATGCACCATTCAATTAGATGCATTGGGTGGCCACTTTTTCCTAAGTTGCTCTTATAGGTGGTCCAGACCTGGCCAGTTTGATCTATGGATGAATGCGGATTCTGGTTCTGAAAACACGTGGATTAGGATATGGTCGTCACGAGACATTTTCTTCAACGTCTTTAAAGAAAATAATATTAGGCCAGTAGCTTATTTGAAGAACAAAGAGCTTGTCCTACTCCAGATGTACAACAGGGAGTTTCGGTGGTGTGATGTGAAGAATAAATGTCTTAAAGCTGTTGAGGTTTTGGGTTTCCCGGAAGATTTCTCTTCCCAAGTCTTTCCTGCAAGCCTTGTCCGATTTAAGGGAAATGACTCTACTTACCAAGAACGTACTGCTTCAGAAGGAACACTGAAATGAAAGAGAAATAAGCTTTATGATGCATGACAGATTGACAGGTATATTAGTCACTCAGACTATCTTTCGTACTGATTGCTAGTATCTCGACTTTGTGGTTCCATGGGCTGTACAACATGATCTTTTTTGGTTAAGTTTCTGTTTGCTGATATTAGTCATACGTAGATCTGAGGTTTTTCAGGTTATTTAATCATTCTTATCTTTCAGGTTTTTGGTTAAGTTTCTGTTTGCTGATATTTGTCATACGTAGATCTGAGGTTTTTTCAGGTTATAATCATTCTTATCTAGCTTTCAGGTTTTTGGTTAAGTTTCTGTGTGTTTCGTCGTAGGCCTTCTTATCTTACAATGCATATTGGTTGAAAAACATTTTGTTTGTACATTCCTGAGGATCAGGGAGCTAGGTCATACATAGTTTGTTGAACTTGCATATGTATAAACTCCTTTATATTATTCAGAATCGACATATTTGTGTTTTGTATCTTTTACATTTCAACGTAGACTAAAGATTATTTTTTTGACAGGTTGGAGCTGAAGATTACATCTCCTTATAACACCGTGAATTCACATCTGTCATGAACCTCTATGTGATTTGCCATATGGATTATTTAACTGGTGAGCTGGCATTGTATCACTGGTCAGCGGTCCTGTCTGTATGGGGCGTCGCAAGATGTTGATTTGTAGTCTAGATTTTTTATTCTGAATTACTTATTTGATTCTTCCAAGTATGATTTTGAATGTTGTGAACTGATGAAGTAGTCTATAGTTTATTTGAGTTCTCTACTTTTATGTTCTTGAAACTATGTATCATGAATCAATTAATGAATTTATTCACCGTGAACTGATTGGGATGAATTCAGGAATCTTCCTGTATTGTTTATGTTTTAAGCATATCCTCCTAGTAAAAGAAATTCCCTTTAAACAGAAAGGGTGTTTCTTGGTACAGCTTTCTTAGAGGCAACTGTCATAATGCCAAGAGTGGATTCGTGTTCCCCATGGTCTGCATTTGGCTGCAATGCAGCGATACAGTAGAGTAGAAAACTGAACCGTACAGAGTGCAAGGTATGGAAGAGAAGTTTGGACTCGTTTTACTGAAGGCTGTTCCACTCCGAACTATTCCAGTTCTGCTGTAAAATTAAGCTTTTAATTGTTGGCAGATAACTCTTCTGATCAAGTTCATGTCCTGCAACTCCATAGATTACTAATTCATGATGGGTAAATTCTGGTAGACCTTTGAAAATGTCTACAGTAAATTATATAAGTGAGGCTAAATGCATGAAACTAATGTAAGGAAACTATTCATGGTTTTAGTACATTTTTCCAAAAAAAAAAGGTATTTTTTCTCTCATTTTTCCCAGTTAGTTAGAACCAAGGAAGTCTGTATAGAAAACTAACTACTACTCCAAGCCACTTTAACTCATATGGTCTGAGAAAGACACTTACTTGGGTTATTACTTTTAACCCCTATATTCCAAAAAAAAGACACTCGGGTTATAACTTTAAACTTCTATATTCTGAAAGACACTCGGATTATAACTTTAACTCCTACATTCTTAAAAACACTTGGATTATATGGTGATGTTAAGGTTACTTCTGAATTAGTTTGATTGGAAACTAGAGGACTAAATCAGTCCTGATGAATTCGACATAGATGAGAGTTTGGCATATGCACGATGCAGAAGGCAATTTCGCTTCAGGGTTCAGGGTATTCCTGTTCTGCTGTGAAATTTATGTAAATTCGTCTGTAGATCATACATACACTAATTATAATTGGCTCACTCTTTGCTGTAAGTAACCTATTCATACAAAGGTGATGTTCACAAAAATAGAATCATATAATTTGTCATTCCACTCATAGGCAAGAATAGAATTAGAACAGAAAAGAAGACAACATTCAATACATCGAACTCATAATCTCATATCACAAGAATGAAGCTAATTAGGGCAACTTTGCTCTGTTTCCGTAAACAGAACAGAA
>JAYMSL010002103.1:0-15088 GCA_036897195.1 Plantago coronopus
ATTTTTGACACATTAAAGGACCATATCTGATAACAAACACATTAAAGGACCATATCTGGATTGATGACACATTACAGGACCAAATTTGGAATTTTCCCGCCATCCACTGGTCTGGCAGTAACGAACAAACGGTATTTAGGAATCCTGCCTCCATATATGTCTTGGGATTTTCCACCATATTGTCCTTGAGTTTGTTAATTTTCTAGGTGTGTAGCAAGCAAATTTAGTAGCGTTTTCTGACCTAAAAATTGGTGCCCTGAACTCTATATGTCCATTGTACAAGGGGGAGGCACAATAATGATGATAGTGTTACTCCTAATATACTGTCTTCTTGATCTTGTATCACATGGAATTCTTATTTAGTCTGGTACCTCTTATGATTTCAGCTATTTCTAATGATTTTTGAATTTAGGATAGAATTTAGAATTCCATGTGTAGATTTTAGGATACAAGATTAGAACTTGGTTCTTGCAAATTGCAAACATTAGATCTGGGTTTCGATTCATTCAGATTTAAGAGCTGTTTTTTTTGTGTGTGTTTGTGTGTACAGATTATACAGGATGTTGAAACACTATCTGAAACAACAAGCGAACATCCCTTATCGTTACTTGCTGAGCAGATAAAGAAGCTTTTAAGAAAGGATACAACCTTGTATATGCCTATATTAACCCAGAGACATCGCAATGCAAAAGCCGTGTCAGCATCTCTTATTCATAAGCTTTATGGTATCAAGCTGGTAAGCTTACTTACATCTTAATATATGCCTGCTATAATATTAAGATTGATGTATAATCGCAAGCTTTTTTCAGAAACCGTTCCTGGATAGTGCCGAACATCTCACAGAGGATGTTGTATCTGTGTTCCCAACTGCCAACAGTCTAGAGCAGGATTTGATAGCTATCATCACATCTACTTGTGAAGAGGGATCTGCAGATGCTTACCTTAAGAAGCTAAACTTGTACAAGGTGACAGGCTCTTTATAAAATCAGATTCCTGATTCATACTTTCTGAAAAAAATTTGTCAGTATAGAATCTCTGTTGTAAGACAGCTGAGGTGAGTGACCCTAAGTTTCACATTACGTAATATATAAGAAAGATCTAGATCTTCCTATGGATTACTTTATGAAACTGCTCGCGGGTATGCATGTTCTTCAATCCTGTCTTATTTTCTAGAATGAGCTTTGTGATTTTGTTGTATGTTTCTTGCTGACAGATTGAAACTGTGTCTGGTACATTGGTGCTACGTTGGGTGAATTCACAACTTGCAAGACTTTTGGCTTGGGTTGAACGAGCTATTCAACAGGAGGTAATGTATCTGCTGTTATATTATAAATTGTTCAGATGGGGTAACAAAATGATGTGTGTTCTGATCTTGTTGTCAACTTCTCCTTTTATTTTCATTTGTTAAGAATTGAAACAAAGGAGACACTATATCAACTTTACTATGCAAGCTTACCAATGTCTAATTCTAAGGTTTTCTATTTATATAGTGTACTGTCTATTATATAGTTTAACTATATTATCTCAGTTTCCTATTTGCTTAATACCTCCGAGGTACTTCACATTCACACCAGATTCAGTGAACAGTTATTAGTTTATTCCCCAGGATCTTATAGGTGATTGTACTGCTTCAGATTTTATGACCAGATTGTGTCAGTAGTATGTTTTATTCAACGGATGCACATTTATAAATAACAAGCTGTAGCGTGATACAATGAATTTTGACCTTAACGTGGAGTAAAATAAAATGATGTCGGAGTTTGACAAATTTTTAATAATAAATTTGTAGCATACATTATACGTGTACTTATTAAATTGGAATTCTATTAAGAGCATATGCTTAGTGGGTTCTTGCATTTGGATGATATGTTTGTTTCAAGAGTTCTAGAGCCTATGATACAAGTCCATTCATTTCCTATTGTGCAGCATAACAAACTGAAACTTTTTTTGTCAGCCTTGGGCTCCTATCTCCGCTCAGCAAAGGCATGGTAGTTCCATTGTTGAAGTCTACAGGATTGTCGAGGAGGTCTGAACATTAGCAGTCTCGTGCTTGTCTTATCTTTATATCTTTTTCAGAAACTTTTCTTTCAATCTTTGATGTGTTGACTTATTCATTTGGCTGCCATACGTATGAATTTCGCAAATTAATGTGATGAAGAGATATTGATGGCAAGAGAACAGATATATGAAATCATCTTCATTAAATATAACTTATCTCCAAGTGTTAAGAGATGTTTTTTTTGGTTCATTGGTGACCGAGAATAAAGGCAAACCGAGTAAGTACATTTGGGGTTAAAGTAGATGTAAGGGGAGTGAATACAGCGACTTGGAGAAGACTTTGAGAATTCTAGATCAAAAGAGCTTGAGGAGAAACCTTAAAATCGGTATTAAACGGAAAATGATCTGTCGGTGAAATAATAACTCATTAGCTTTATGTTATAGGCTCTCTATGCTAACTAATTGGAAACTATGCACTAGAAAATACTAGAGTTCCAACTTCCAGCTGCTTGGAGTGGAAATGAAATGAACCAGTAATTATTATTCTGAAATTTATCTTTTCTTATTAAAACATCAGCTGGTATGAAGTAAGCTACATATGGGCATTTTTCTTGCTTGGGATCAGAAACTGATGGCTTGTGTAACTGTTGAAGGCCGATCTGACAGTAGAGAAGAATCTCCCACAAATATTAGTGATCAATTGATGAATTTTCCTGCTGTCGGTGACGGTCTTAATGAATCTGAAGTAACATTTTTATCAGCTTGGCTCATTAAAATCTGGATAGGAAAAAAGCTTCTGGGGTTGAGGTAGTTGCAATCAGATGTGATTTTTGCATGTATTATGTACTATATTTATCTTATTTGTGTAGATCATGTGTTGATTGAAGTACCGGAGGAGAATGTACTAAATCTTATATTCAACTCGTTGATACTTTGAGTTTAATGATCTGGTGATAGTGTTAAGCTGGTGTAAATCTCAAGTTGATCCGTGTTTTTTTTTAATAATTGCAGACAGTCGATCAATTCTTTGCTCTTCAAGTTCCCATGAGACCGGGCGAACTGAGTAGCTTGTTTCGTGGCATTGATAATGCATTCCAAGTGTACACAAAACACGTACTTGAAAGCCTAGGTATTATCTCTTATGGATGTCAAATTCTAATTCAAAATTTGTATTTCTGAGGTTTGACTCATTATCTGTCGGAAAAAATGCATGGGTAATTAATTATTAACTCACTTTTATTTGGTTTCTAGTTCTATGTACCGTGAATTCACATTCTTGTATGGATGGTGATATTGATATCTAACTTGACAATTATTCTCCAGTCCCCCCATGTAACTTTTCTTTGTGGAGCTATGGCTCCTGTAGTTTATAATGTCAGCATTAATCATGATTTAGCTCCCAAACTAATCTAAAAGAACGGTTATTTTTTCTTGGCAGCTGACAAGGAAGATATAGTTCCACCCGTTCCCGCATTGACAAGATACAGGAAAGAAAGTGGAATCAAAGCCTTTGTCAATAAGCAATCGACAGATTCAAGGTTGCCTGATGCCAGGAAGTCAAGTGAAATCAATGTTTTGACCACCCAAACACTCTGTGTTCAATTAAACACCCTTTATGTGAGTTCAGACAGCTTTTTTCTCCCTGAATGTGTGATTTATTTATTTCTCTCTTTTCTCCCCCAATTCTTGATATTTTTGCTCCTCAATTTGGTCTGAATACTAGAGAAACTACTACTTCCTCCGCCCTTTCCCAAGCTTCCTATTTGGTTTTTGTTGACTTTTGTTACTCTTAAATCACATCGAATAAAAAAATATAGAAAAATTATATTAAAATAATACAATTGATATACTAGGTTAATATATATAGTTATTCTATAGTTTTCTCCAACCTTAATTAGGAGTAATTTGTGATTGAAAAAACGTCAACGAAAAGCAAATGGGAAGCTTGGGGTGAAACGGAGGAAGTACTAGATTAGATTCTCCTCATTTGTGATTTATCGAAACAAGAATCTGCTGATACTGATTCCTCTGGATCCATTCCTCTAATGCCAAAGCATAAGATTTTCGACATACATCAAAGTTCTGTTTTTTAAACAAGTGTTTCGTTGGTTCATATTGAAGGTGTTGAGAACCCTCTGTAAACATTACGGCATGTTTCAGGGACAATATACAATAGTTTTAGGAATGCCAAAAGTTCCCTTTATTTTCACCAAAACATGGGCTTCTTTTATAGGTCTCCATTTGAATTCTATAGAAAAGATAATTAGTGATTTATTCGACAAACTCGCACCGCAGTCGACTTAACTGATGAATTATAAAATTTGCCATTGGGTACGATTTAAGATTCTAAATTTAATTTCCTGCCTGTTGTTCCCAGATTTAGTGAATTGGCACTGAGTTATGTTTTAGATTTATCAGTATTTCTTAAACCAGGAATAGTAACCGGAGTTTTGCAGATGGATAAAAAAGAGTGTTTGGTTTGGATTAAGTTAAGGATTTATAGGGGAATAATAGTAGATTGTGTAAGAGTGTGAGAAAGTAGGAGTATGTGTAAGAATATGATTGGTGTTTAGGATGTTTAATGATTTATAAATTGATGAGATATCAAAGAAGAAGAACAAAGAGAAATGTAAGAATTGAGGTAAGGAAACCCTTAACCCAATGCCAAGTCCAAGTATCACTGTTGGACTGAGTTAAGGGCTTAACCCAGCCCCTTAACTCTTAGCCAATGAGTCCATTAGTTTTTGTGCTTCTGCACTTGGAATTTCTACTGTCAACCTTCCCATGATTCTTGTTTTGCCTCAATTGATTAATTACTTTTCCTTTTACGTTCATACTTCTGCACCTAAGTTGATGTAGCCTGTAAGACCATTAGTTGATGTAAGCAATTCTCCTGGTTTGAAAATATAAATGTGAAAGGTGTAATTGTTGGAAGTACTAGGTAATATGTGTGCTGTTCAAATCTAGAAATGTTACATGTGTTTTGTATCTTAGAGAAGCCTGGACTGCTTTAATATGTTATTTTTTTACATATGTATGAAATGGTAGGCATTCTCTGCTACTGCTTAATTATATTGCTTAACTGTCTACTTCCTCTGAATCTTAATTGTGCCTATTCTACTTCAGTGAATTTCTACTTGGTCACTTTTCTATATTTCACTCTCACTTTGTTGTTCAACCTGACTGGTATTTTATTAATGCAAACTTTTGATCTATGATAGTATGCGATCAGTCAACTGAATAAATTGGAAGATAGCATTTGGGAGCAGTGGAGTAGAAAGAGGCATCCTAATCACTCAACAAGTAAGTTATGCATAAGCTACAAGTAAGTTATGCATAAGCTTGGATATGAGATCAACTGATTAAGTGAACCTAGTTGCAAAAGTTATCTCTGTTTCTCCTGCTACTTTTCGTAAAATTCTGTTTGGACCAGTTTCAAGTGATGCAGCACATCATTCTTGTAATTTAAAAGTCCATGTTTTTTATTTTTATGTTGGGACTTGGGACAGGCAAGAGAACGGTGATAGTTATCTAATTTCTGGGAATGTATCATTGACATTCTAGGATGCTTCCTCAATTAATATGATCTACCTCTGATACATCTTGTTCATACTTAGTAGTCCTTTTCCCTGCCTTCTCTAGTTTGTTTCATTCTTCAGGAGAGCAAGATTCTGTTCAAATTCTACGTCTTCACTTTAAATAATTAAACAACCATAATTATGCTTCTGTATAATAAATGCATGTTTTTTTTATCTCCGTAAGTTATTGTTCTGTATAATTACATTTACATGCATGTTTTCTTCTGTATAGTTACACTCATATTTTATTCTGTATAATTACACGCATATTTTCTTCTGTATAATTACATGCACAGCATGTTTGCATCCAAGATAACCTGCAAAACTTCTGTAACTGAATGTTTATTTTTCTGAAATCCTAAGGACCCTGAAACTAATTTGTTTTATAGAAGTAACACTACTAATTTGTGCAATTCAAGTATTTAACCAACAACACTCTACAGAATTTATTGCGCACTATTGGCAAGGTTTTTCACTGGTCTTCTTTTATGCAGAAACAAATAAGGAAGACAATCTAAGGACCTCCACCCGTAAGGACACATTTGATGGAAGCAGAAAAGATATCAATGCTGCAATTGATCAAATCTGTGAATTTACTGGTAAGTGACTGGATTTTTTTCTTTAGCATTTAAATTTGCGCAAATTGGTTTTAAATTTTTAATACCTTTTGTTTTATTTTAAATATGCAGGAACTAAAACAATCTTTTGGGATTTGAGAGAGCCATTCATAGATGGTCTTTATAGGCCTAATGTCACACAGTCTAGGCTGGAAACTCTGATTGAACATCTTGATGGGGTTTGAATTCTGCTTCTCATTTCCACTAATACACAATCTTTCCATTCTTAAGATTCTCGATATGGAGAGCTCAATAAGCTTCAGCTCTCCTTTTCACCCCCAGGAAGAAGAAATTGAGATTTAGAAATAAATAGTACTACTACATATAGATAGATGGCTGTGACATATTTGACTGGAATTGACTCCCTCCGTGGATATATTGTACAACCTGGAAAACCTAGGATAGATTCAGCATATCAACATAATTATAATTAGAAAGAAGTAAAGAAAGAGCACTTAACTGAGATTTGGTAATAATGCTTATAGGTACTCAACCAGTTGTGTGATATCATAGTGGAACCACTCAGGGATCGTGTTGTGACAGGATTGCTACAAGCATCACTGGTCTGCCTCTATCATTCTTTATTTACTTATTTTCCGTATTTTTGAATTGATTGAATTTACAAACATATGAACCAATCTTTTATGATTCAGGACGGCTTCATCCGTGTTATACTCGATGGAGGCCCATCCCGCGTATTCACTACAACTGATGCCAAGCTACTTGAACAAGATCTGGAGGTTTTAAAGGTATCATACGTAACATGTAGAAATTAAAACAGCTTCTTGCATCAAGTCTACGACGCACCCTATCCCCTATATTTTGTTTTGTTCCATCAGACTTTTATGAGATCTACTTGTTATATAATCTTCCATTTCTCAAATCTATATCAACCAGTAATCAACTGGTAAGATGTTAGGCAACAAGTGTACCAGTGTACTTAAAACCGTACATATGTTTTATGCTCATTTGGATGTTTCTCAAGTCTTTATCCATCAGTGGGATGGTTACAGAACATTTTACCCAATGATTATACTATAATTTGTGATTAATGTACTCTCTTTCTTTTTGGTGTATTTGTAGGAATTTTTCATCTCTGGTGGAGATGGCTTACCCCGCGGAGTTGTGGAAAATCAAGTGGCACGCGTGAGGCAGGTTATAAAGTTGCATGGTTATGAGGTTAGTACAATTATAAGTCTCTCTTTAGTATAACTCTGTTACCAGATTAAAACTTCTGTTAATTCGTAGAAACTGTATGACCATATCTTATCTTTGCTACAATTTAATACTTATACAGAATGTCGGGCAAATATGCCATACATGGGTCTCAATGACACTTGCCTTGGCTTAAGTACTGGCATTTGGTCGGACTTGCCCTTGATGGCCCAGAGTTATCCAGCAAAAGTAACGAAATATTTCAACATAAATCACAAAAGCCAAGCCAAATTTCTGTTTCGGCACAAAATCTCTCTTCGTTGACCAGATCCCTGATAGGATAAACCCGGACCCAAATCCAAGTAACCGTTAACTTAGTTCTGCAGCACTTAAGTTTCTTGCCAGGCACTCTATATGCTATGGATGACATGAAATGAAGAGATAAAATTGGCAATATATAAGTATAATATAGCTATTCAGTTTCTTTCTTTTAGTGGTGCTGCAAAGCACGTTTCATATGGCAAGAAAATTCTAACATCTTATTTCTGTCTGGTAATTACTGTAGACTCGGGAGTTGATTGACGACTTGAAATCTGGTATTGAGTTTCATGGAGGCCAGACTCGACTGGGAGCTGATCCAAAAACACTTATACGTATTCTCTGTCACAGGAATGATTCAGAAGCTTCTCAGTTCCTCAAGAAACAGTACAAAATCCCCAAAACTGTAACCTAGTACTCGTGTTTCTGTTACTGGATGCAGACGTATGTGTATATTTTGTCTGTCATTATTATCATACTTATTCATGACCTCATATTGATTCACTATTATCATACTAATTCTGTAATTCATGACCCCATATTGATTCATTCAGTTATCGGTCTATTTTCTTTAGTTCAGGAAAGAGCAACTAAAATCTGTCATCATGTTTTGGCAATCACTGCCTGAACAGCGAGTTTCATCTGCCATTCTGTTTGCAGACTATGTTAAAAGACTTGAATCCAAGCACTTCCTCGTTTAAAACTCATTTCAGTACCCGTGAGGCTACAACATGTTCCTGGGATGCAAGTCACCTTTGTTTTTTTCTGTAAAGTACAATGGACAGATGCAGTGGGTTTATGCCCAGTTACTTGTACATATGGATACCCTTGTAAGAATCTAGCTGATGACTGACATACTCTCAAGGTAAATAATACGGGCAACCCCATTACATATAAAGTTGAAGGGTTTCCTCAGCAGACCATTTATACAAGAAACTGAGTGTTCTTAAATCACCAGAAAATAAGTAAAGTATAGTCCCGCAAATATGCTCTACATTTCTCCGCATTGAGCAATAACACATGCCAGCTTAGGCTTGTTTTTGGGTCCAGTGGCAACATTTTCAATCTTCCTCAGAATCAGAAGTCCATCTCCGAGTACCCGCTGCATCAGTCAATTTAGACAGCAACCACAATTTAGATGATTCAAGAAAAAAACATAAATTTCTTTTCAGCATGAAATGGAAAGACATTAATTCTGACAGAGCTGCGGGCCTATGATACAAGCAGCGGTGTGTGCTCAAAATTCCAAATCAAGATTGTACTAAGTTTTAAAACACTGAAATTAATCAATAGGCAGTTTTGTAATAAAAATTGAAGACTACATACCCCAAAAACTACGTGTTTGTTGTCAAGCCAGTCGCACTTGGCACAGGTCATGAAGAACTGCATCAAAATATAGAGAATCAGAATTTATTAGCAAATAATATAAAATATTAGCAGTGATGAAGAGCCAGAACGCTAGCTAGATATTAATGGACAAAAAATGATAAACTCAAGGTACACTACTGCAGGTTTCTTTTATGTATCCTCCCATTATAGGATAAAACTAACAATGACACTGTAATTCGTAGAGTCCTAAATAGTTTACGATCCCCCCCCCCCCCCATCTCTATGTTTATCCATATATTTTTACAGCTTAAATGAATGCTAGCAGTTAAACAAAAACCATATCTTCAGTTGGTAAACGGGGTTTTCAAAACAGGTAGAATGAGTTTGATTTGTCACCTGACATCCATTTGAATTTGGTCCACTGTTTGCCTGCATGAGAGAAAAAAATAATCCACTCAGTACCTAAATCAGATACTTATGAAATGAAATGATAATACCACTTACACTACATAACCAGGCATCATACCATTGATAGTAGACCTGGTCCAGTGTGCTTCGCAATAAAATTTTCGTCATCAAACTTGCTCCCGTAGATACAAACACATCCACTACCATCACCCTGCCAATCAAATAGTTTATGATAAACTAGACTGCCATGACCAATAATAAACATTTTAAACCATGTAGCAACAGTTAACTGAGAATCTATGTGATCTAGCCGCTGTTATGGAAGTATTGATCTCATTTAACTTGCATGTGATAACCAGGGAGTGTAGAAACCCTAAACTTAGTAATAGTCAGAATCTTCACCTAATTAGCTGAAAACAATATATACTCCGCATACACAGATTAGTAGTAGAAACTTAATAAAGACTATCTTTTTCAAACAATTCGTAAGGCAGTAACCCTGGTTCAACAAATCCGAGGAGATAGGGTGAAAAGTGAGGGAGGCTGAGGGAACCTTCAGAAAGTCACCAGCTTGGATCATGAAGTCCTTGATCACTCGGTGGAACTCACAGCCCTTGTAACCGACAGGCAAACCAGCTTTCCTGCTCGTAATAACCAACAAGAGAAAAAAGACAGCTATCAAAATTTATTTAACCAGTTATGACAGTGAAAACCACAACTGTAAAGATATTGAAGAAAAGTTAAATCCGTCCAAAAGGGAGAGTAGCCAATTTCAGCAAAATCAATGAAACTACCGCCCATGTACAATAATGCATTCAGAGTCAACTTAAAAACCCACATCCATTTCTTTCTTTCTTTCCTTCTTTCTTTCGGGAAAGATATGAATTCAAAATCCAAATCCTATTCAAAACATGTTTCATAAAAAATTTCGAATAAGGTTAGTATTTTGCTAGAACACTCGGCAATTTTGTTGCACACGTGATTTAGACCTAGTCAATTGCGCTAAACTGATTGTTGCAGGTTTGTAAATATTAGGAGACTATTAGCAAGCATACAAGGTTCACAGTCTGTGCCCCACCACCGTGTGAATATGAGTAGAATAAGAACTTCAACTATGATAATCCAAACATATACTCCTATTGACAGATAAAAGAGGATCCATGATTTCTACTAATAATTACAAAATGAATCTTCAGGTGTCAACATAAAACCAAGTGGTCAGATAACCCACAACGTAAAGACACTACGCAGTTCGTAACATCATAGTATTATGAGTAATTACAACTTACTGCCGAGATAAAGGACCGGAACTTTAGAGAGACAGGTTTAGTAGTCTTTTTCACTCAACAATTCTCCTTGCCAAACTTTAAATCAATAACTAGTACTACCAAAAAGTTTTCATACTACATAACGATTGATCACCTACTGTCTAATTGATCACATGCAGTCTTATATGCACTCTACAACACATTTAAATGAACACCAAACAAGCTATGTATTCTTCAGACTTCAGAGATCCTCCATGAAGATATTAATACTGCCTTGATCACTCAATCATAATCACAAAGTTATACTAACAGAGACTCCACAGCATATCAGATTGAACAACAATATAACCATCTAGCATACATCTATACACAAATTCTTCATGAAAACGTAAATGACAACTCAATCACTCAACATCATAAATAAGTAAGTTGAGTTCGTTAAACTGAAAGCTGCATCCAAATTCAAATTCGAGTGTATTCTTCAGAAATCCTTCATGAAAACATGAGCACCAGCTTAATCACTCTATCATAATCACAAAGTTATATTAACAGCGACTCTACAACATATCTGATTGAAAATCAGTATAGTTTTGTAGATGAAACTATGCAAAAATTCTTTACGAAAACGTAAATAACAACCCAATCACTCAACATCACAAATCAGTAAGTTGAGTTCGCTAATTCAGTATAAATACTGCATCGAAATTCAAATTCGAGAATGAAATAACAACTTAATCATTCAATATCATAATCAGGAATCTGAGTTCGGTAATTCAATATGAAAAGCAAGTTGAGTTTTCTAATTCAATATTCACTATGAGAAGTGCATCCAAGCTCAAATTAGAGAACCAGAAATCCGAGAACACATACCTGTATTCACCGGTGCAGAACTGACTGCAAAATAAATGAAAATCAATCAATCATCAGATGCTTCGCACAGGAATACTTGCATCATAAGGAGCTTACAAAACGGAAGAGGAAAGGAGTAATTACCGGAAATTTTCGGCGGTTTTGGGAGCAATATCGGCGAATAGCTCCATCTTAATACGGCCAGCAGGAATATTGCCGATGTTGATGTCGAAGAAGACGATCGGGTTCTTAGGGTTTGGCGGCCTCTGGTGCCATTCCACAGCTGCCATTGTTGGGGGTTTAGGGAGAGGGCAAATAAGCTACTGAAACTGAACTGAGGTTTAGCTACTTGATTTTGCTCTCCAAAACTTTTTTTTTTTTTGAGTTGGCCGTATAAATTGAAAGTGTTTAAATTCTTATGCTGAGTGTTTGGAGTGGATTATGATAATAGTAGGGGTAATTATTATATTTGAATAGGTAATGTAAGAGATTGTAAGATTTTGTTTGGTTGAAATGATATGTATTGAGAATTAATAATTTGATATTTGATTGAATGATTGATTTTAAGGTATTTATATAATGATTTGATTGTGTTGGAAATTGTGTTTATTTGTTGTTAGTATTGTTTATGATTTGTGTTTGAAAAATATAAAATACAAAATGAATAATGATAAAACATTAATTAAAAAAAAAATTTTAAAAAAAAAATATTTTTAAAATATTCTATAATGTTGAATAATTACAATATAACATTTGTTATAACAATACTCAATCAACATATTAGAATTAATAATACGTTCAATAAAAATATAACCGACACTCAATTAACATTTTAAAAATTAATTTAAAATTACAAAATTTAAATTACATCCGATCATCCACTCAATCAGCATGTAAAACTTTATAAAGGGAAAAACTAAATGAAATTTTATTTTTTAAAAAAGAAGCAAGTTTTGTGTTACGGTTAGACGCATACTACTATGATTGTATTTAAAGCGTTACACTTACATTCATATTAGAATATTTGTTTTACTTCAACATAGTTTATGTCACAAACGGGTTCACAAAAGGTTTTGTGTTTAAGAATCTGTATTATCATGTACTAGATTAACCATACTTGATTATGATGTATAAATTAGAGTATGCGATTTTATTTTATTTTAACGAAGAATCTAACTACACTACTCCTATTTCTATAATATATTATAAGTACAATATACATATACAAATTTTATAATTCTAATTTAAACCACATTATACCTCTGTAAAGATTCTTAATCCAACATATTATGTGCTACTTTAACTTCGTTAACCATCATAACTAGATTAAAATTATTAACGATATGAGATTATGCATGACTAGAATTTTTAAAAATATGAAAAAAGGGTGAAGAAACTTAAAGAAAGAGTTAGGCAGGATGGAATATAAAGACTGAAGTGACATGTGGAAGTTGACAGAGAAAGAGAAGTCTATGGATAGCTAGTAACACAATTGAGCACAAAAGCTTGATTCTCCCAAACTGGACTAGAGTCCACAAACAAACAAGAAAATATGAAAACTCAATTCAAATTGAGGAAACTGGATTTGAGTTTACTACCAAACATGAGGATGGTGTTGATGTTAACACACAAGAGACGAGGCCTTGTCGGTAGAATTGAGTGGACTCATCTCAGAGCCAGAGGTTATGGAAATTGACCGTGTCGTGTCGCGCAAGAATCTCAGTATTAACAGAGGCAAATTCTCCGAAAACCCACCCAGGTGACATCTTTTAAGCCCTAATTTGACTCATTTAATGGACCCAGGGCCAGATAATTATAAGTGGCTTAATGATCATGACAAAGGAGCTCTGATGATCTTCTGATTAGCATATATGGAGCAAAAGCAGCCGTACAAGCACTGTTGTTCATCATAACATATCACATGTAAAAACATACACAAACAATTAGCTAGCTAGAGATCATCAGGATCAAGAATATTGTGAAATGATACAACTGAGATAGTTATTAGTTACACAGCAAATCACTCTTAATTGTATACGAATCATTTCTTAATATGATCCTCCTACATAAATCATATGTTCAATCATAAAACATACATTTTGAAACAGTGTCTCAGAAGGTAAGGTGGTGTGTGCATTGGACTTGGTGAGAATGCTCGTCAAATGATCAACGGTCTGTTTAGACATTGAGTTAAGGAGTTAATTAAATTAAGCCCCTATACAGTGGTCTTTTCAAAAAGACCGTTCTTATAATCTTATAATAGTCACTAGTAGAATAAGTTTTGATCCCTGAAATAAAAATCCCAATCTCTCATCTTCATCTATGAAAATCCCCAATCACTAATCATCCAGCCCAATCCAAATTCACCCTTACCGTACCAAATCCGATCAATCCAACGATGGCCGCATAGTGATCAGGGAATTTACGGAGCTGAAAACAGTGATTGAGCCGGCTGGATCGTGTCTGTTCGTTCACGTATTTTTTGTTCAACGATTGGAATGAGTTCATTCACGTCATTCACATAGTTTTTGTTCAACAATTGGAATGAGTTCAACAATTGGAATGGAAACCTAGCTATTTTCTCATTTTACTCTTTTCTCTGTCTGTTGATATGTGTACTGATTTGTGCTGTTACTACTTAATTGAATTGGCAAGCGTTGGATTTCGCCTCCGATCTCGTTTTTTGACTTTCTGAAGCCGGAATCACCTCATTCACGGTGGACTATGAATGAATCCAAGGTATACATAACCACTTATTATTCATTTCTTTCGTCCAAGGGCTTGGGATTTTATTTAAATAAGGCGCAAGATATTTTTTAGTATAAATAAGTGATGTCAGTGTGATTATTAATGATGTTACCCTGCTATTAGGTTATGTTAGTTTGTTTATTAGTGATGTTACATGTATTACATGTATTGTTTATAATTGATGTTAGTGTGTTTTTGGGGAGTTTTGGATTTATTTTGTTCTGTGATGTTTTGGTGGTTTATTGGTGATGTGAAGTGCAGAATTGTCGATGTTGATACATATATGATTGATGTTATTTGTCAAATTGGTGATGTTTATCTTGAAACGAATTTATTGATGCTTTTAATTCAAATTGTTTAGTGTTTTAGGACTTAATTAGAGATGTTATCTGGATTTTTTTTTATTTTTCAATTGTTTTGGTGACTTTTTATAGTTATGTTGATGTTTTTGTTGGGTTTGGTTGGGTTATAAGTGGTGTTAGTGTGGTTATTGATGATGTTACCCCTAATATTAAGTTATGATAATGTTTATCAATGATTTTACATATTCATTAGCCCTGCCTTTTGATTTGGCTATAAGTGATGTTAGTGTGGTTATTTATGATGTTACCCTGCTATTAAGTTAAGTTAGTATGTTTATTAGTGATGTTACATGTATTACATGTATTGCTTCTAATTGATGTTAGTGTGGTTTTGGTGGTTTTTTTTGTTTTTGTTTTGTTTTTTTTTTGTGATGTTTTGGTGGTTTATTGGTGATGTGGAGTGCAGAATTGACGATGTTGTGCATTTTGTATGGGGATTTTTATTTTTTGGTGCAGAG
>JAYMSL010002104.1:0-15087 GCA_036897195.1 Plantago coronopus
GGGATAGGATGCGAGCAATCCGTATGGATCTGAGGATGCAGCATATTTTCAATCTAGAAGCAATCAGTATGTTAGAGCAAATGGTATGTTTTGTTTTTTTGGAGCTTGATCTCTTAGAAGCAACCTGATCGAATTATAGACACCGCATTTTCTGTTCAATCGTAGTATCACTCTCTCCTACTAGAACATTGAGATCAAATCTTCCATTTTCTCTTTTTGTTTCTTTTGGTGAGTGTCATACCTACCTATTTGGTGTGAGGGTAAGTGGTGCGGTTATTGTGGTTGCTTAATGTGAACGCTAAGTGTGCATGATACTATGTAAAAGGATACTGTGTAATAGAGAGAGAATGAGGAACTTAAAAGAGAAAAACAGGGCTGTTGCGGACTTCACTCAACATTTACACCAATACGTCACCGACAGCTTTGAAGAAATTTGGTGAACATAGGAATTTTTTAGTTTGTACTGGGTGAGCCTAAAGTTCAAATATCTCACGAAACATTAAACTTTTCAAGTCCAAAACCGAAATCTATTCTAAAAATAATTATCCCGGCCATTTATGCATAGAGGCTGTACTGTATTGCTCTAATAATTTTGTTTAGAGTTGATATTATCCCGAATTGCATGAAGGTTCTAATGTAGGTGCAATTTATTGTTATCACTCTTGACTTTTTATCCAGGAAAGTTCTATACACTATGACTTTCTTGCGCTAGAACCATATCGACCTTCCTCTCGTTCAGGAACTGCCGTTTTATCGCTACTTGTCTGCTACTTGATAATAATATTATGTTCTGACACTTGACTGTTGTTTCACAAGCTATTGTTTCTTCAAAATTTTACTCACTGCTCATCATCTCTCTTCTCCTATTGCTCCCTCAAACACAGAAGGAAAAAAGAAAAATTGACGATTCCATTCCCTTTGGAATGTAGTGTTACACTGTTACTAATTACTGTTATCAATATCTGTCGTGGCAGATTAGACTTCACATAATTGCCATGCATGAATTATGTGAATACACCAAGGGAGAAGGATTCTCTGAGGGATTTGATGCACATCTTAACATTGAGCAGATGAACAAAGCTTCTGTTGAATTATTCCAGCTTTATGACGATCACAGGAAAAAAGGAATAGATGTGCCGTCAGAGAGAGAATTTAGAGGTTACTATGCACTGCTCAAGCTTGACAAGCATCCTGGGTATAAAGTAAGTTTTCTAAGATGGAAAATTGTTCTATGACTTCCACTCTGGTGTTGTCCATGAAATAAGAACATTATGCTAGGTTGAACCTGCAGAGCTGTCACTCGACCTTGCTAAGATGTCACCAGAAATGAGGCAAACTGCAGAGGTGTTATTTGCTCGTGATGTAGCCAGGTTTGTTCAAACTCAGCTGCTCTCTTCTCGTTTTGTTGGGGGCGGTGGTGGTGTTGGTTCCTAATTCAAGTTCTCAGAAGATATCTTATTGTCAATTGATCTGGATTGCAGTACTTACAACCACATCATTTTCGTACTTGTTGCAGAGCTTGCAGAACAGGGAATTTTATTGCCTTCTTCAGGCTTGCCCGGAATGCTAGTTATCTCCAAGCATGTCTCATGCATGCTCATTTCTCTAAGGTATGGTCTCCTCTTGCCAGAGGTAATGCTATAATACTGTCATGGTCGTCAGGCACTTGAGTTGAATTTTCTTTGTCGGGTGTGATGATCAAATCTTGTCTTATTGACTCTAGAAAATTTCAAATTCTGCGGAATTTGTATTAATATAATTTGGTGGTTGTCTTGATCAGTTACGCACCCAGGCTCTTGCTTCACTGCACAGTGGCCTTCAGAATAATCAAGGAATTCCCATAGACCAAATCGCTAAATGGCTTGGGATGGAGGTTAGTTCAGATCCTAATTTGTATTGTTTTATAGTATCATAAGTTTTCTTTCTCGGTGACTCAGTGTCTTTGGTTGTTTTGTTGAATCAGGAAGAGGACATAGAAAACCTTATAGAATACCATGACTTCTCAGTGAAGGACTTCAAAGAGCCATACATGATGAAGGAAAATGCATTCATCAATGTTGATAACGACTTTCTTGTGAAGCGTTCAAAGCTTGTTGAGAGGAAAAGATCGAGGATGATAGTCTGTGATGTCTCATCCCCTTCAATAGCTGAAGGTTATGCTATTAAGAAAGTGAGTGAACTGCGGCCAAAGAGGGAGTTCGAGTCAAAACCTACCCAAATGCAAAATGCTTACTCCATTGCTACAATTCAACCAAATGACGTGGAAATGGATGGTCCTGGTCCTATCTTTTCACCCAAAGGTGATATACAAAAGCCACATAAGGCATCAGTTGATCAAATGACGCCTGGTGGAAAACCAACTGTCCAAGATGTTCATGTAACTTCACCTAGTTTGTTCACGTTGGATTTCACCAAAGTTTCTTCTGAAAGCAAACCCAGGGTTGAATCTATCCAGAAACCGAAGTTCGACCCAGTACTTAGAAAATCTTTTGGTAGAACGATCAGGAGTGACCTGGACATGACTCCCCCAATCACATTTGAAACAGCAGAAGACAAGAGATCTCCTGTTTCATCTGTTGATTCGCCTGTGGATAATCTAATTCCACGGCCTATATCTGATGAAGATTTAGTGGAGGTGGGGAATCAATCTGATGAAGATTTAGAAGATGTACATACAGTAAGCGTGGAAGAAGATAATGTTGATGAACCACCTGAAATTGATTATTACGAAGAAGTTGCTGAAGCAAAACTTAAGTTGATATTGAGGTATATTTTATCGGTTGATATTTGGTCGTGATGACTCCGTTGCCATACCTGTCTCTAATTTACTTAATCGTCAGGATATGGAAGCGTCGTACAGCAAGGAAAAGGGAAGTGCGTGAGCGCAAGCTGTTAGCAGCAGATGCTGCCTTGAGTTCACTTTCACTGGGTCCACCAATCTGGCAAAATGAAGTTGTGAGTATCCTGTATATCTATCTCATTGGAACTGTGTCCTTGAAGTATTATTTGGTTATTTAGTTTCCTGTTAGTTAGGAAATCGCTGTTCTAAGCATCTACTAATGATCCTCAGAGTTGAAAAAGATTGTGTGGTAAAAAGAATATTCTTCAATTTTCTGCTACTCCCTCCATCCCACAAAACTTTACCCACTTTCCATTTCTGGACGTCCCACAAAGCTTTACCCATTACTAAATAAAGAAACTACCCCACACACTAAAACATTATTTTAATATCAATACAATTCTTTATCACCACACATTATCTAAAAGTAACCTACCCCACTTACTTTTTCATTTTAACTTCATTAATTTAACTCATTTTATTAAACTGCGCGCAAACCCTAATGGGTAATGTTTTGTGGGACGGAGGGAGTAGCTTCTTATCTTATGTGATTTGATGCTCTAATATATGTCTATTGAATACTATGTCCAAGGGCTGTTTCTTGAGTTTATTCATTTATTGTAAGATTTTCCATTTAAAAATGATGTTTCTAAGGTCAATACTGGTTTAGATGAGGAAAATATGTTTGTTATCCCAAGTCCCTGGCCCCAAATAAGAATCTACTAAAACATGGAAACACATGTTCTGTCTTGAGTTCTTGTTGTAGTTGTACTGACTTCTATCCACTATTATGGTGAAGCAATCTGGAAAACATGGCATGTTCAGCATTGATGATGTCATGTGCGAGAGACATGAAATTCAAAAAAGATCACGGGCAGTGCTCAATCCTTCCAGTGTCATAGCAACTAAACTTCTTGAGAAGAACCCAGATGCAAAAAGCCTTTGCTGGAAGATGGTATTATGTTCGTATGATGAGACTCCTAGAAATGATATGGTCTTGCAGAATAAAGCAGCCCAGTCTGCTGCAAATTCATGGCTGCACTCTAAGCTCATCCCAACTAATGATGTGGACAATCATGATCTGATCGTATCATCTCGTGGTCTTGCAATTTGGAAAACATGGATTCCTGGCCAGGCTTATGATGACCTGACTTCTTGTTTGTCGGTTATCAGAAGTAGCAGATTTGAGGATCTGAACACGGGAATAGCCGGTGCAAGTGCAGTTATCTTCCTCTTGTCAGAACAATCCCCCCTGGATCTCCAGAAGAACAAACTCCATAATCTTGTGTCATTGCTTCCTTCTGGTTCTCGTTTGCCTCTTCTAATCTTGAGTGGCTCAGGCAAGGACGAGTGGAATTCGTCCACTGTGGCTAAAGACTTGGGCCTCGAGGAAATTGATAAGTTTAGGGTGGCCGCATTTCGTATTATTTATCTCAAAGATCAAAGAATGAGAAAATTGGATGGATTTTTTAGTAGTGAACGTCTAAGAGAAGGATTAGAATGGTTGGCAAGTGAAACTCCACCACAGATTGATATCTACGAAGTGAAGACACGCGAATTGGTTCTATCCCACTTAAATTCTACCATGGATGCTATTGATGAGATGAACGACAATAGAACAGGTCCTAATAACTGTGTTGCAGCTTTCAATAGAGTGTTGGATCTATCGGTAAATGAAGTGGCATGTGCGGCCCATGCTAATCCTACCAGTTGGCCTTGTCCCGAAATCAAATTGCTCGAGAAGTCCAGTGATGAGTACAGAGCCACAGTCTGGTACTTGCCAAGCATAGGATGGAGCTCACATGCAAGAATTGAAGCCGTACTATCTGCACTGAATGGTTCCAAACTCCCACCTTTCCTGGATGAGCTCTCATGGTTATCAAAGGGCGCTCATACTAGTGATGATATTGAAAACCGGAAATCACTACTTGAGAGCTGTTTAATAAGTTATTTAACAGACACTAGTCAGATGATGACTGGAGCTCTGGCCCAAAGGGAGGCAAATACAATGCTTCAGAAATGCACTCAACTGGGACTACACAACACAGCTTTCTACCTCATACCAAACTGGGTAGCAATTTTCCGGAGGATATTTAGTTGGCGGTTAATGAACTTAACTAGAGAGGAAGTATCTTCTGTATATGTGTTGGAGCAGCAACACCCTTCCCTTCGAGATTCTGAAACCATTATAAACTCCGAATTACAAGGCACTAAATTTGTCCCGCCTTGCATTGTACAACCATCACTTGATGAGTTAGTTGAGGTAAGCTACAACACTGATGAACTGGATCCGATTGATATGGATTCTGAAGCAGTCCAACCTTGGTCACCTATGGGGTCTAATGGCATTGATGTTTCACCCTCTAATGGGAATGTTTTCTTGCTCGAGAATAAAGATGCAAGTGTTCAGAATGGCGCATTATCAGCCACCAAAGTAAATGGAACAGCTCCTCCAAGTACGCATGCCACAGAAGCTAGCAAGGGAGCCGCGGACAAGTTAAAAGAAATGTTGAAAAAATGTAATGTGGTGCAAGACAGGATCGATAAAAAGTTGTCGATCTACTTTTAATAGTCTTTCAGTAGATTTGTATTGTATCAAATGTTGTAACATACTGTACATTCTAATTATATGAAGATCATCATAGCAGCTTGACCAACAGAAGGCTATATAATAACACTGCATTGGATGTATTGCTCTGAATTTATATGCATATCCTTGTAGACCACTCATCTGTAGAACAACGTTATTGTGGTCAGGTGAGAGGGATAGTACTTTTAGCCATGGAAGTCCTTGAAGACATTGATTTTTTTTTCTTTTTCTCAAAAACAATTTGTTGCCAGTTGGGATGAATACTGATAGCTAAGCTGTGTCTGAGGCTGGAAGTACCTACCCTTGAAAGTGGAACGGCAAAAACTTCTCTTTTAGAATGTCCTTCGGAAGGCGATTTTTGATTCCATTAGCCGAAAGATGGAACTGTAATTGTTGTCTGATGATATAGTCAACTTGTAGTTGTACGTAGCTTCCAGGTTTCGCATTTTCTGGCTTTGTATTGTTGTCTGCTTATGCAGTTATGCTAACCTCTCCTTCCCAGTGCCAAGCCTGGTGAGTACTGTATAGTTATTGGTGGCAATGGAGAATTACTCGGATTTAGATTATTTTTTTCCTGCCTGGTTCCAACATATACTGCCGATTTGTCTACTTAATTGGTACTCCTATGCTGCTGGCATTGAAGATATCAGTATGATTTTCAAGAGGAAACACAGAATCATGTGGCCGTTTGTTTGATCAGTGATAAAGTATAAGCTTAAACAATTTGTGGATCACATGATGAATATCATATCAGTACAGGAGGCTGACTACACAGATAATGCAGTAGTTATTTTAAGGCCACACCTCCATACTGAACAAGCACTAACTGAAACACATGATCCCATTCGTAGTAGTAATATTATTCTCAACTTTCTACAAATGGAAAAGCCAGCTAGTAGCACTGTAGTAGTATTAAATTCTCCAAGCACTGCTAACGCATCTAAAAAAGGTTATATAAATTGATACTGTCAGATGTGTAAATATAACGAATTTGAGTTATTCGCACTTGATCTGGAGACCTCATGAATCATACTCATACTAACGCACAACAGTAAATAACTGCACTGAACTAAAGAGTAAGCTTCGATTGTTGAGTGATCGGAATTGCTAATTATACAGAATTGTATAAAAATGTGTACGTTAGGAACAATGGCATGCTTAATTACATGGTAGGTAGGATACTGGGGGGCTGGCCGGCTGGGCTTCTTAACAAACGAGATTCCATATTAGCAATATACAAATGCATCAGCCTCCAAAGGTCATAGATGGCGTGCTCTAAGAGTCACTAAAACAACTTTGAAATCTGAATGACTATAAAAGACCTACATTCTTTAGTACAACATCAAAACTAAGCACACAAACCATGACAATTTTGACAAATAATAAAACAAAATAGTAACAGACATGCTCAAAGTATGCTCGAAAAGGAGATGCAGGGAGATGATTCAGCATCAGAACATTTCTTCCCCAGAAAAATCAAAGTACTAGGCACATGTTCGATTTAACTCTCTCTTTAACGGTTTAACCCAATTAATATGCATGCCAGGAGGTATTATAAGTTGCCTAATTTTAATTAAAGATGGACCAGTTAATTTATTCTACATTATGACCTTATGCACATAATCATAATGTCATAATGTACTTCATAAATCACAATTGTACTATATGCATCAATATTCTACAACATCAACGTGTATGTGAATTGTGATCAACTAAGTCCTTAAAGGCATACCATTATACCAATATGGATTAAAAATGTCAAACTTTTTGGAATGTATTTCAATTTTTGAGAAGTGGAGAGACGTTTTGAAATGTTTTATATTCATGTCGGTTCATTTCAGAATTCTCAGTGAGTCAGTGTGATATACTATCAAATATGTTCCGTAATTTTTATTTCTGTTTCGCTGAGACTTCATAACATACAACGTGTATGATCGGTATTCGGAAGCGAGAAGTGAGCAACTGAACAAGGCAATAGAGAATAGCACTAAGTATATGCTTTGGTGAGGAACATAGATATCATCGACATTTGAATGCCTGAATCGGTTCGATGATTTCAATGAGACACTAGTTAAATCCCACATCCCCACAATTAATCAGTAATAGTAAGTTGCAGAAGCAGAACTACCCATAATAAAGAGGACAGAACACCTCTAACTCTAATTAACTATATGCTGTATTTTCTAGTTCTTGACTTCTTATTACACTTCATCAACGCAACTATTACTACTTTACCTTCTTAAGACATTTTCTAGTGCTTTTAAACATAACTGATACATTGACAAAGTAGTACATAGTATAACACAATACTTAGTACATGTTGAATCCGTGTTGAAATATCTGAACTTAACCGAACTTAATTAATTTGTCTTAAGCGAACAAAACATATATTTTTTGTATAAATTTCAATTACGCAAACTTAAGCGGAATTAAATAGACATAAACTAGACTTATTTTAAATATAAATTCAATTACATAAACCTGGATTAAACTTAATTTAAGTATAAATCTCAATTACGCAAACTTGATCTTAACTGAATGGACTTGAACTAAAGCAAACTTAACAAAACTATATTTAAGTTAAACTAAATATAACCTTATTCTTAATTCTTAAATATACAGTAAACTACTATAGTTATTATACGTATATAAAATTACTTCTTAAATTTCCTTGGGATATGTTTGATTAAACTAGAAACTTTTAAACTAAACTAAATGAACTTAAACTAAATTAAATTTATTCAAAATATAAATTTCAATTATGCAAAAGGTAAAGGGTGGTGTTAATCGAGAGCAACTCATGTTAACTTTAAAATAATCATATTTATTAATTTTTTAAAACTTTCTTAATATAACAAGTAGTAATCTCGATTTAACATTTACATTACGCAAATCTAAACTAAATTGTAAAACTACCTACTGAAATACATTTCACACTATTATCCCTATCCAATCCCAATTAGGTTTCGTCCATTTAAAGTTAATGAGAGTATTTGAGTCCGGTGTAGCCCGGACCGAACCGGGAAAATCTGCTTCGGTCCGGACTGCACCGGTAGTAGCTCGTAATTTAAAAATCTCCGAAATGAACAGAACTGAGTTCAAGTATAAATTTTATTAGGATTGTATATGAATTAATGAGAGTATTTGAGTTAGATAATGAAAAGGAAAGGGCATAGGTCCATCATATAGTATAAATGCACCTCGTTGTACGAACCAAATCATAAAATTGCAACCAACTACTTGTAAGCTACAACAACAACTACTACCAGCATTAGCATACCAAAATTAAACACTTCGTCGTGTAGCTTACAACTATTATATAATAGGCTTATTATAACTCAGCCGTTCTGAACCACATCACTTCACCTCACTACTTTGTTTCCTTCTGACCCGAATCCCCAACACCAATATGGAGCTCCCTGAGATGGATTCCATGGCCTCCTCCATCGGAGTCTCCGTCGCTGTTCTCCGATTCCTTCTCTGCTTCGCCGCCACCATCCCCGTCAGCTTCTTCCACCGTTTCGTCCCCGGTGGCCCCACCGTCCGCCACCTCTATGCCGCCGCCACCGGAGCGATCCTCTCTTACCTTTCCTTCGGATTCTCATCCAATTTGCACTTCATCGTCCCGATGCTCTTAGGTTACGCATCCATGCTTGTTTCCAGAAAGTACTGTGGAGCTATCACCTTCCTGCTCGCCTTTGGTTACCTTATTGGATGGTACGTTTGACTTTCTAAAAATAAAAATATTTTTCTACTGTTTGGTTATGGATTGATTCTTGATGTGTTTTGTTGCTTTTGCTTTATCTGGTTGCTTGTTTGAGGTTTGAAGCTTTAATTTGCCTTGTGAATTAAGAAAGGTACTTACTCCATGTGAGCAACTGATGCATCTTAATGCAATTGAATTTGAGCTTGTCTTAATTAGGATTAGAAATCAGCCTGATTTGTGGGATTAGGTGTAATTGTTCTTAATAAGGACTTCTGTTGATTAGTATGAATTGCATTATGCTAATTAAGTGAACAGAGCAAGCCTGAAGTCAATTTGTGGAATTAGGTGTGATTGTTCTTAATTAGGAATCGTGTTGATTAGTAAGTTGCATTGTGTTATTTAAGTGAACAGGATAAGCCATAAGTCAAAGTTCAAATTTTGGGGATTCCTTTAAAGTCTACATTAGATTTGTGCAAGTAGCTATCTATAAAGAATCCTAGATGCTTATCTCCTGATATGTTTTCGGATTTTTTGGGGACAATGTACTAGTGTAGCTCTTAGTTACTGTAGAAAGAATTAACCTTGACAACATATATGTATGTTTCGTCATCCGACGCAGCTCCATGGTTTTGATCAAGTGTATATTGGGGGCAAAGCTCGAAAATTTATAAATATTACGTATAATTTTTTTTCTATGGAATGAGTTCACATACTTTTGGTGGATTCCTAGTGTAGTAAATACTTTAATTTTGTTGAGAGTGTATGCTGAGGCCATGAAAATGGCGACAAGCGGACCCCATTCTTAATGTTTTCTTCAATATATATACCACATCCGAAGTATAATTTTAATCTATCTAGTAAGTAGCACTGCGGTGCTTACTCAACTCACAGAGAATGGTGACTGGAAAGTTTACTTAAAGTTGGATTGGCATAATTTTGTTTGTCACTGGATACTGTATTAAAAAAGAATGTCTGGATTGGTGGTGTATTAGCTGATTCGTTGAAGATAATTAAGGCAGTCAGTGTAATATCCAATTTGCGTATTTTCTTTCTAGAATCTGGATTTGTGCTAAAGATGGAGTAAATTGTTTATATCAAATGCAATTTTTTTATGAGAACTTGTATAACATGCCATTATATGCAGAGTATCAAAATTTATTGACAATTGATATGCTTGTGCAGCCATGTATACTACATGAGTGGGGATGCATGGAAGGAAGGAGGAATAGATGCTACAGGTCAGCACATCTCTTTACTTTTCAGTGTTGTATAGTTTCTTTTATCTTTCCCCGTGGAATTCTGTGATAGGATTACAATTCTACAAGAGATAATGAGATATTACTCGAAACAGAAATTTATATCAGAAGGATGGTTGTAGAAACCCCTTTTGCATGTATTTGTCTAATGCATCCATACGAATTCTGTTCCTCTGATGACATGCTACTCTATCAGTGGAAACTTTAACTTGTTTGAGTTGTATGTGGGTGTGGTGGTTTCTGGTGTGGTGACAGTATGAATACAGTCTATTGATGAAATGTCTTGAGTATATCTCGATGAGCTATTTGTTTTACTTCTCAGTTATTATTATAATGGCCAAAAAGAATAAAGAAACTGAAGATTCTTTTAAACTGTTTTTTCTTGAGTCATCTAGGTCAATACTGTCTCATGTTTAAGTCATACTGTGCTCATTTTCATTATAATAACTAGTTGCAAAATCTTTTTTGGGTCACTGGTCACTGGTCACATGTCCATCACCTTATTTACGTTCGCTAAATTCTAGTTGAGTATGGGGATAAAGACTCTCTGCTACTGAAATTCCTCTTTGCCACAGATCCCATGTGTTAAAAAAATTGAACTGGATTGTTGCCTAATGCATTACTGCACCAAATTATGGCATGTTGACAATAATGAACTTTATGATATTGATTTCTCATCATGACATGAATTCATTTGTCTGGCAATTAAATTTGAAATTTCTAGATTAATAAAAGTACTTAGACAATTCAACGTTCCTTGTGCTATTTGAGCTGTATCGACTATAGATGTGCTCATGTCCAAATCCAATTAAGACACCATCTTTGCTGCTTCTTAATGTTTTTGGCCGTTCAAATTTGCAGGAGCTCTGATGGTGATAACACTAAAAATAATTTCATGTGTTATCAACTACAATGACGGTCTTCTTAAAGAGGAAGATTTACGTGAGGCACAGAAGAAAAACCGGTTGCTCAAGTTGCCATCATTACTTGAGTACTTTGGTTACTGTCTCTGTTGTGGAAGTCACTTTGCTGGTCCGGTCTATGAAATGAAAGATTATCTGGAATGGACCGAGAGAAAAGGGGTACGTTGTTTATTTTCATATATTCTGTTCCTCTCAAGTGTGATTCATTCAGGGCTGCTTATTCATTCAACTCCATCACCTTTGACAGATTTGGTCTCCAGCAAAGGGAAAGACCCCCTCTCCTTATTGGGCAACACTTAAGGCAATTCTGCAAGCTGCTGTTTGTATGGGCTTGTATCTATATCTTTCTCCACAATATCCACTTTCTCGCTTCACAGAACCAGAATATAAGGAGTATGGGTTCTTGAAAAGGTTAAGTTATCAGTACATGTCAGGCTTCACGGCTCGTTGGAAATATTATTTCATATGGTCTCTCTCGGAAGCTTCTATTATTATTTCCGGTCTGGGATTTAGTGGCTGGACAGAATCCAGTCCGCCCAAACCCCTATTTGACCGTGCGAAAAATGTTGATGTCTTGGGTGTTGAGTTGGCAAAAAGTGCTGTCCAGCTCCCAGTTTATTGGAATATTCAAGTCAGCACCTGGCTTAGACACTGTAAGTTTTCTTTTTCTCAGTGTGCTTGTTCTTGTTGTAATTGATCATCTTGATGACTTATCCAACTGAAATTTTTTGTATCTAGTTCAATAATACTCACCTGTCCTGATTACACATAAGAAGAGAAGAGTAATAAGTAAATCCATTTATGTTTTTTCACTCTACTACTAACTGTTCAAATGTGATATTTATCACTGGCACTAGATTTTTTTCACGTGCTAAATTGAGAGATTCGAGGAACAGATAGGACATTTGATATAAAGAGAAACAGTCCCATGTTTAATTTTCCATTTGCATGGTTGGTTTTTGCTTTTCTCACTGCATATGATTTACTATTTACATTGATCTTCTAAGCGGATCCTTAGTCAGACCAGCCTTAAGATACAAAAGCATGTGCTTGTCCTCAAAATAGTTTTTACTTTTTAGAATCTCAACTGAGTCACGACTCACGATCTACTTTCTTTGCCCTCTCAAACATGGTGCAAGTAAAGAATAAAGTACAGGTCCACTAAGAGTGTTCAATAAAAATGTTATGAGTTTCTTTTCTGTGCCTGCACAAGTCATAGTTCATAACGGCTGGTGCATGTATACATCTAACTTCTTTTTCTTTTCTTTTTCAGATGTATATGAGAGATTGATCCAGAAAGGTAAGAAATCAGGTTTCTTCCAGTTGTTGGCTACTCAGACCGTCAGTGCAGTGTGGCATGTAAGTATCAAGTAGTATATCCATTTTTCCATAAATTCCTGAGGCTGCTTTGCTTCTGTGCTGTCTTTTCCTAAATCGTATTTTTCATTCTTGAGAATGAACTTTACCTTTTGAAAATGTTAGATGTTCTAAATGCTTAGCTTTTGAGCTCATTTGGGCCTGGCGAATGAATGAGCATTCATGTTTCAGTGAAATAATGAAAGCATTATCTACCATATAAATTTCCCAATTCATTCCCTGAACTGCAGTTTGTCTGTACAATCTGTTTAGCAGTTAATGATTGCATCTCACAAGAAATTAAGATATGCTACACTGCAACAAAATATTGAGATTGGAATATGAATTAGAACTTAGAAGTAAGACACGTAACACATTGATCATTGTCATCTCATAATTTGGTACTGTAATACCACTAGTGTAAATTCTATATGCAAATTTTCACCATTTCTATATTAGCATTAAGTAACAAATCATATTAGTAATGTCAACATAAATTAACTTGTTGCTCAGCTTTTCCATGAGGTTCAGTTAAAACCTCCCTCCTGCTTGCTGAGTAGCTCGTAGTAGCAGAATTGGAAACTGATTATTGATATTCTCTTCTCCTTTTTTTTTTTCACAGGGATTGTATCCTGGGTACATCATATTCTTTGTTCAGTCTGCTTTGATGATTAATGGTTCAAGAGGTAACAGCTCTTATATAGTTATATTCACTTGGTCAAGCATTTTTTTTCCATATGTAGCTTCTAACTTGTTTTGCTTCATGAGCAGTTCTCTATAGATGGCAGCAAGCCACCCAGAATGCTTTGTTTAAGAACCTATTTATGCTCTTGAACTTTGCTTATACAATGGTCGTCCTGAACTACTCAGCAGTTGGTTTCCAGGTTAGTTTATATCCCGTTTCTCAAGTTGCTTCAGAACTATTTTTATCTAGGTGTTTATAAATATTGTCGTATGCAGGTACTAAGCATGCATGAAACATTAGTTGCCTATGGGAGTGTATACTACGTTGGAACCATCATTCCAATCGCATTAATCCTGCTCAGCAAAGTAATCAAGCCACCAAGACCAGCCAGATCCAAACCTCAAAAAGCTGAGTGAGATCTGTATTTCGTGATTGGCCTTATGCTGAACATGGAAAGAAGTTAGTCGAAGAGTAGACTTCTGGTTTCTTGCGTTTCTGTTTTTGTAGCTTTGTGTAAAATGTAATTCATTAACAAGGATGTTGAGTCTCTCAACATTCAGCGCTATTCAGATTATGGCATGAAACCGTCTTAGCTGAAAACGTTGATATTTATTCATGTTAATGGATTACACTGTAACTGCTTCATTATATAAATTTACCTTGAGCAAAACCCTTTTGTCCCTTCAAAACCAAGTAGAATTGCACCTGTGCCTGTTATTCTGTCATTGTTGGCCAGCCCTTATTTGTTAGCTTCAGGCGAGGCGGCACACTATACTGAGTAGACTTTCAGAGAAGTTCTGTTTCTCAATCAGTTAAAACCCTGGAAATAACAGCAGATCCGATGATATCAACCAATCTAATTACTCATAACTCATAAAACGAATCATCCCATAAACTCGCATTCATCTTTACACGACATTAATCATACGTGCCACTTGAAATCTACGAAAAATGCAGATAATAAGCGTGCCAATAAACCAGAATCCCTGGGGAAGAGAAAAAACAGCTTAATAATGCCAACTTAATCATGAAATATCAACAACATTATTAATGAAATGAAGCAAAACTCATGTTGAAACTGACATAAAGTGATTGTATATTACTGGCTACTTGGCATTTCCTGCAAGACCAAAGATCTAGCAGCCAATAATTTGTATGTTTTGTGAATTAGCACAGCAATAATAGTCATAATAATGCCTTAAAAAATGCAGCTGGATAGCTGACTTTTGCAGTCCATCTCTTCTGGTAAATTCAATACCAGAAGACAAGGTCATATACTAGCATAATGCAGTTACATGCATATATTCAAAGACTGAATGAGTTGTGCTGCTAAGTTGTATTATCATCATTCATTTCATCCATATCTCCTCCATTTTGGACCACCCTTTGTGAGCTAAAAAACACTGTTTGTTTGTGGAAGTTTTGCATGTGCCTAAGGCCCCTATTATTGTGTGGTTTTTAACTGATTTCCATCCCATGAACTGGCCTCAGCCCCACCCTTATACATGCCCTCCTCATTATGCACTCAGGAGGATAAGCTAGATCGCAACCTCTTTGTACTTTTTCGCGCAAATGTTATTTTCACTTTCATATTCTCGTACTTTGAGATACAATTCAATTTACTTTTGTATTAGAGCCCGTTTGGTAGAGGGGTGTTTTTGGTTTTGGAATTTATGAAACCTCTAAATACCTCGTTTGGTAGCTAAAAATCAAAATACCTCGGCCCGCTAAA
>JAYMSL010002105.1:0-15086 GCA_036897195.1 Plantago coronopus
TCCTATACGTACATTAAAGTACTATTTACGATTCTTCTTTTACCTCTTCTTAAACTTTAAAAACGTTGTAATCACTATTGTAAATAAATACTTCCCCAAACACCACCCACACCTTATGAACTTGGGAATAAAATAACTGCTCCAGTTTTGCGTATGGACTTTGTTTCCAAGGTTAGCGCATTATTCTGGGACAATAATTCACGAAAATTATTAATAGTATTATCCAAGTATTCTGGAAACATCTATTGTGCAAGGAATCAAAAGTATTAGAGCATTAGTGATATGATTATAATTTTATGTTCAATTCCCCTAAAAAAAAGTTTATATTCAATTCATTTAAAAATCTTTAAACTGGGCTGAACTGAAATTATTATACAATTAAATTAGATAAACTTATTCGAATACAACCGAAATTAAAGTGAACGTAACAGAGTCTACGTGAAACTCAATCGCTATTAAGCCAAATGAAGTGAGTGTCAAGCACATGCTTAAGATCCACTTAAAGACTGTTGAGTGCTGAGAATCAATTGAATTGTTATAAGTTGAGCTGTTAAGATAGGAGAAGATCAATTCATTTGGAGTTTATATGACACTTTGAAAAAGTAAGCTGTTTTATCCTGCCTGCAGGAACAATGTACAATCACCCAATCAAGCATATTAGACCAGCTTTTAATTATATCCAACATACAAAAGAAAGGAAGAATTCTATTAATTGTACTTCTTCAAATCTGGAAATGATTCTTGTATCGACAGTAATTGTAGTTACGCGGAAACTTCACCATGTGTCCGAAAACCAAGTAAATCCGTGAGGATGACATTTGTTGTCTTATAGTATCTGGTTCTTCTGTCCAGATGAAACTCCACCAGATGGCTGTTCTGATGACTAAATTTAGTTATCCCAGCAAATATTGCAACAATCACTTGAAAAATCAGCTAACTTCAGACGCCAGTTGACCCTTATTCTAAGGGCGATTTACCAGCATCACTCCTGATTAAACAATGTTCCACATTCCACGGAGTGTAATCATATACTTCAAATTAGTAGGAAACCCTGGTGTGTCAACAATCTTTCTTTCTGAGCATAAACAAGACCGGACTGAGACAGTTTAGCAAATTTTGGTTCGATTCCAGACCGGACCGATTTCGATCTCGACCTGAAATCGGTCCCGTCCTTGATCCAGCAAAAACCCCATCTTCTGTCCGGACCGGACCGAATTTCCGCCCTAGTCAAATAGTCCATCATTGTAATTTTATTTTAGTTTAGAGGTTATTACGATAATGGATCATGTATGAGCGTCTTGTATGCTCTATGTATCATCTATTGAAAGCTCCACAGCTCATCCTAAACAAGTGTTGCTTGCCGAATGTGTAACCATCAATTACGTTCAGCCCGTTTTTTTCCCTGACTGATTAATCAAAGTAACTAACTAAATAAAGAAACAACTCCTTTATTCAAAATTCAGTCGGTACTTCTTTAAGTATATTTTGAAATATATATTGAAAATTACAGATTGGTCATTTGGCTCCGGTGGAATCAAGAAATGAGGGGATCGAGTACAAGTTGTATACAACATGATGTTTAATTCACATGAAAAAGCTTTATTCCAAGACCAAGACAAATGGAACGAAAATGATAATTTGATGTCTGTAACTAACTACAGTAGTCTTATAAGTCCTCTTCGTCACATTGAGTTGAAGATTCAAATGTGGAGGAAGAAGTCGTTATTCATACAAAATCAAAATTAGATTTTGCACACGTTGGAGAACATATTCATATACCAGTCGGGTCCATCCAAGATTTCTACCCCCAGACAAATATATTTAAAACTTTCTGTCATCCACATAATTAAGCTTAATTTAAACTAACTCCTTAGTCACGGGAGAATATCCTATAAATTTCAGGAAAACCAGACGGTAATATTTGACTATAACAAAGCTCCCCATAACGTAAATAAATCGGAACTGATAAATAGTTTTTTTCACTTCTAAAAATGTAAATACTAATTGGCCAATTATAAGTCTGATTTTTATCAATTTAACTTCACCATGAACGTGAATTACGTGAATTGTGATCTGCAGGTTAAAACATGCATGACACATGCAATGTGTATCGGAAATTCGGAATGGAGCGATGCAACTTTGTAAGTTGTAACATTATGCAATCACGAAATGGAGTGCAACTGATGCATCATGGCATGGTGTACGTTGTCTAGCTATTCTATTTTCTGAGAAAAAACACATGTTCTATTTTTAGGTATATATAAATAAAATAAATATGTTTGTTGGCAGCAACAAGCGTTATTATCCGAATCAATGCACTGAGATTGAGAGTAGTGAGGATATATTCTAGCATATTAATTTTATTATGAAACACACCCGATATTCTTAGAGGTTTCGTTTTCGAGATGTGTAATTATTTACTTTTTTTTTAAACGACAAAAAAAATATTATTATTAACAATATTGTTATAATTACAACGAAATGATTGCAAGAGATTCGCAACCCAACACCTGGCAGTGGGAAGAGCAGAGCCAGACTCCCAGACCAGAAAAGAAAAGTGATAGACAAGTAATTATTTACTCTTAAATTGAGAGTTAATTCGAGCCTCATAAAACCCGGTTCGTCCAATTGAGGTCTTTACTCTTTAGTATGACAAAACAAAGTTTATTTCTTATATATCTGGTACGTATTCTCGTGGTAGACAACATTTCATAGGAATGACTTCAGGTGATGGTCGTCCTACCTAAAATTTTGAATTATTGTATTCTTTCATAAAATACATTTCACACTACCTAAATTTCTAAGCAAGTACATTTGTCACCCCTAAGCCCAATTTTAACTCCGGAACCTCTGATCAAGACAACCAAACAAGTATACCGACCAACCAAAAAGTGTTAACTTGACACACATTACGTTAAAAATGCAACTAATCAGAAGATTCTCCCAAAACCCTAGCAATAATTATAGAGACAAGCACTAATTAGAGCGTAATTAAAGAATTAATAAGTATTAGAATGACTTTTAGTAGAATAATGAGGAATCTAATTAATGGTGTGGTAAGAAGAGAAAATGGTTGGCTGACTTTTTAGGAAAAAATCATCTACTAGCTACCAAGGGTGTGAAGGGGAAAATGGAGAATGTAAAAATTGAAAAGAAAACATAAGGGGGCAAATCTGGGTGTTGGTTACTAGTTGTGGAATTGTGTGAAGTGGCGGATGGGAATCCCAATAGCCAAATATTCATTCAAATACATGGGGCGACTAGCTAAGCTAGGAGTCCTTTTATTTGTTGCAATTTTTGTTCAAATATTGCAACCACAAATAATATACATGGGGTAGGAGATTTTGTACTGTAATTTGGAACGTGTGGAGAAAACAAAAAAACACTTCCTTCGTTCTTAAAAGCTTGCCATATCTCATTTTTTCACGTTTCATTAAAGATTACTTACCCGTCTAGACACATGTTTTAAGAAAATATAAGGTGATGAGGTATAAGCGGCCTGTTTGGCCAAGATTTAGTAAACTCAATTAGCATTTAGTGACTAGCTAAATGAGTTATTTTATGTTTGGCCAGCATTTAGTAACTCAGTTAATGTCACAATCCCCCATACCCCTATTTATTCATTTCACACTCTTACACATCTATTACACACTCTTACACATACCCCCACTTTTATCTCTCAAACACATACCCCACTTCTTACACCTTTTTTACACATCTCTTACACATCTCTTACATCCTTATAATATTCCCCCCTAAAACCTACACTCTCTCTCCCAAAAAACTCAACTATCTTTCACTTACTATTCACTATTCCTCAACTAACTAACTCAAAAAACTCAATTAGCTAACTCTTGGCCAAACGGGCCGTTTGTCTTTTGTCAACACTGAGCACTGGATCAAATATTTCTGAAATCTACCTTTGGTTGATCGCTTTTATGCATATATTCATCAGGAATTGGTTAGAAAGCATCCTTCTTTACAAATTCCCTTAACACCATGATTTATTCACTAACAGGCAACTGGTCTTGGGATTATCGTGCAAGTGGTTAAAAATAAGCTAGCTCCTTCAATGGAAAAGGCTGAGTTAAGTATATTATTCGGGAAAGGAATCTCTTGTGTGGAAGAGACCTTGGATTTGGCCTGTGAACACGATCTGATTGAGAAAGATGGCAACAGGTACTCAATAAAAGGGAAGGTTTTCCACTGTAAAGAGGACGCTCTACGGTACCTTTCTACACACCGTGGGACATTGGATGGTATTATTGAGACCTTAAGAGGCCATTTGTTTCCAAGTCGACTGGTGAAATGAATGTATCAAGTCTCTGTGCTCCAGTTTCAATGGACGGGTTTCTCCTTAATCTGAGATTGTAGAGTGGCATGAATTTTTACCATGTACATACATGTCGGTCTTTTCATCGTTCTCTGTAGGAGATGTATGGTTGTTTTGTCCGTTGAATTTTGGCATGTATAACGCATTTGTATTGACATTGAATTGTATTTGGCCCAGTTATCAGTTTTAACTGGAGCTGAAGAGTTGGTGCACCTCTTTGTCCTTGTGACTTTGAATTTCCCTTTGGTGATCTGATCTGATGGACTGGTGCAACAGGATTTTCTGGGGAGCTGTTTACATACCATGCCCGTTTGTTCTCCTATGTTATCTACTTATCTATGGTCATTTTTTGTCCTGTAATTTATCTAAAATTCTAGTAGTATTTTTTTTTTAAATAACAAACTATTACAAATTAAATATTAGTAATATACATCCAAATTTGTGGTTCCCGAGAGTCCGAGACTCGAACCTCAAACCTCCTACTCGCAAAAACTTTTAACTCTTTTACTCAACTGCAGGATCACTTTATGACTTCCCTAGTAGTAATTTTTTTCGTGACAATTTTGTTTAGGGCAAATGCAAGCTTCTAGGTTTCTTCAACTCCAGAAGTGGCAGACCTAATACCACCTGATTTACCAGATTAAAGAAAAAAAAAAGAAAAAAATTTAAAAATTACTAGTAATTTTTGTAAAGGCAAAACAAAAAATGTTGAAGGGTTTGTAGTTGAGTCTTGATTGTGCGCTATGTATTGAGGTCTGCGGAATTATTGTTTAGAAGGCTCCAGAATTATAGTAAGATTCAAGTTTGGGAAACAAAAGAAAAATATTATATTTGGGTGTTTGATGATTTTTATCCTATTAAAAAAATGTGAGTGAGTTTGTAATGATTCGACCGCTAATCGATTGAGATTCGATTTTTTTAGATCAGTGAGGTTACGTATGATATGGACTACACGTGTTATTTTGCTCATGGGAGATTCATTTAGGAAAATATCCTATTTGCAAATGAATTGAGAGGGGCTATATAGTAAAGTAAACAAATTATTTTTGTAGACGACTGGTAAGCTGAAACATCCCGAATCCAAGAGGTCACGGGTTCGATTTCCGTCATGAGTAATTATTTCCTCTGTATTGAGGATTGGAGAATATTTGATTAATCATTGATTAAAAATTTATAACGATTCTAATTATAACAGTTTCAAAAAAACATCAGTATGCATTTGGAGAATCTACATTAGGTGCATTATACACATAATAAATTTGGATATATTTCTCTGTTGCTTTAATTTTTACCGAGGACAATTTTATTTTACAGATTTTATTTTCAAAGATTGGACAAATGATACAAACACATATTCTACAATATATTCCAAGGCTCATGTGTTCATGATTCTAGTCTTTGGAAAATGGTTAATGATCATTAACATTATTTGCATCACATCAAGCAAATGCTGGTTCAGTTCACTATAAGAATCACCCAGCCAAGTGTTTGAAATGTACAACACAATTATACTTGCTCTTTCTTCTACAATATGTATACCATGGCCAAGTTGCAGTTTTCGGCAGCAATTGCTCAAATACTGCTATTACAAATAGCAGTGTTCTACTTACCTGCAACAGGTTCTTGTTCTTTTCAATCACGCTCTCATTTATGCTCTATGTTTGGAACTTAATTGGAAGAAAGATTCTATTAATCTACGAAGCTAAGAACAATTAATACTATGCGCTTAAATATGACCATTCCTGACCTTAGTGAGAATACATGTATGATATCACATCACATCGATAGAAGATGTGATTCTAGATTGTGTAGAATGTCTTAATTATATTATCATGATTTTCATAAAAATAGCTTGTGCTTGTTTTCCTTGTTGCCTTGATGTATTTTTATGTTTGTAAAACTGAATGCTAATGTCTAGTTGAACGTATGCAGAAGCTGATGCAGGAGTATGCTTAGGAACAGTTTCAGATAATCTACCACCCGCAGGAGAAATTGTTGCATTGTGGAATCAATACAACATTAAACGGGTGCGACTCTTTGACCCTAATTCTGCCATTCTTGAGGCCCTAGGGGGTAGCCAGATTGAAGTTGTTGTAGGGGTTGTCAACAACGATATACCTGCATTAGGCCAAAACCCTGCTGCAGCAAATGAATGGGTCCAGTCGAACATCCTTGCACATAACAATGTGAAT
The DNA here is from genome assembly GCA_036897195.1 of Plantago coronopus. Classification (NCBI taxonomy): domain Eukaryota; kingdom Viridiplantae; phylum Streptophyta; class Magnoliopsida; order Lamiales; family Plantaginaceae; genus Plantago; species Plantago coronopus. Next base: position 6,526 of record JAYMSL010002105.1, read on the forward strand.
TTCAAATACATAGGTGTTGGGAACGAAATTAGCCCATTGGATGGAGTTTTGGGACCATTTGTCGGTCCAGCCATTGAAAATATTCAGGCAGCTGTTTCAGCTGCTGGACTAGGGATCAAAGTTTCTACGGTCCTCAGTATGCAGATACTTGGAGAATCTTCTCCTCCATCAAGTGGGGTTTTCCGGTCGGATGCAGGACCTTTTCTAAACCCAATCATCGACTCACTCAAAAAATCTGATTCACCATTTCTAATGAACATATACCCATATTTTGCATATAGTAGTGATCCTGAACACATTAGTTTGGACTTCGCGCTTTTTAACTCTACTACATTGGTGCATGATGGTGAGTACACGTACCAGAGCATGTTTGATTCGATGGTGGATGCAGTTTATGTTGCACTGGAGAAGGCAGGTGCACCTAATCTACGAGTGGTGGTTACAGAAACCGGGTGGCCTAGTGAGGGGGGAACATCAACGAGTATCGATACTGCTCATACTTATAATAGCATATTGATAACGCGTGTGAGGGGAGGGACACCAAGAAGAGTGGATGCTGTTGAAACTTATATTTTCGACATGTTCGATGAAGATCAGAAGACCCCTGAATATGAGAAGCATTGGGGATTGTTTTTTCCCAGTAAAGAGCAGAAATATCCCTTCCAGTTTTAACTAGGCAAAAGTTGCTCAAGAAATTGGATGTAGTATTTCATATTTAGTGTTTTCAGATGATAGCTAGACAGCTATAAGTACACCATGTTCAACTCCACATTTATCACCATAAGAAATATACATTGTCATCTCTAATTTTGATTCTCTTCAAAAAACAGAAAAGAATATAATATAGTCAGATGTGTTCATATCATTTAACCCCAACATTTCACCTTATGTGCTATCTTCAATATGCTATCTACTATTCCCTATATTAAAATCTTAAACTTTCATTTTATAGTGTCATCTTATTTTCAATTGATTCTCCAATTGATTCTCCCATTTATAATCACAACGTAAAACGGAGGCGTGAGTATTCACATGCATACTAGTATTTAAGAAAGGCATCTTAGTCTATTTACACATGACTACTATTTCACAAGAAATAAATCATGCATCACTAAGTTTCTAAGATAGATACTAATTCAAAAGTTTTCCGGAAAATATTACTAGTTAAATAAATTATATGTTGTAGTTAAATAAATTAAATACATATAGCTAGGAAATACTTTAATTACTTTAATATTCTCTCCATTTAGTATAAAAGGGTATAACAATGAATATACCAAAAATGTACTTTTCAATTGAGCTTGAAGATATACATTGATCCATATTATGGACCTGATTCATCCCCCATATATATATCAGTAACATTGATTTATGGCCTTTTCATTTTTTGATTTTTCTCTGGGGAAAGCTAGTTATGTATATCTCAACTCTTGAATACTATCTAGTTTGATTAACTGATCAGGACATTATATATATGGTTGCAGAAAACTACCAAGTAGCACCAGCTTATAAACTACAAACAGTTTCTTGAGTTTATGATAGTTCATTGCTTTCTTCCCCTTCAAATTTATAACCATGTCCAAGCCATATGCCTCCCGGCTTCAGCCTACTGCGGTTTTTCTGATGCTGATCATATCACATATTTCCCTGATCAACACAATAGGTTCTTAGCTTATTCATTTTCCTGCATGTTTTCCCATGGTTTTCTTGTACATATGCATATAGTTAGTTTGATTAATCTAGAGAAATATTGAAATGCTGGTTAGCGATTCTTAAGTGACGAAAGGTTCCTTCGATCTTGTTCTTGTATCAGTTTAGGACAGTGATTATTTCTGAGTTTGTTGGCAGATTCATATAAGAAATATTGTATACTAATCATTTGCACTATGATACTGCAGAGGCTATAACCGGAGTGAATTTTGGAAATCTTGGTGATAATCTACCATCTCCAGGAGAAGTGGTTGGACTATGCTCTCAATACAACATTGGTCGGATGCGAATTTTCAACCCGGACGGTGGAATCCTGGAAGCACTCAAAGACAGCTCAATCGAGGTCACTGTAGGGGTCCCCAACGAGGAACTAGGCGCAATAGCACAAAATCCAGACACAGCAGCTGAATGGGTCCAAAACCACATTCAACCGTATGGCAGTGTGAAATTCAAATACGTAGTCGCTGGGAACGAAATCAATCCAGTTCTAGCCGAGTCTGAGTTCGCCTCGTCACTTGGTCCTGCAATGAAGAATTTAAATGATGCCCTTGGCGCTGCTGGATTGGGGAATGTTAAAGTTACAACTGCCATGAGCACCGCGGTACTTGGACAATCTTTCCCTCCCTCTGCAGGCAGCTTCAGGGATGATATAGGATCATTTATCGGCCCCATCATCGAGTTACTCAAAAGTTCCAATTCTCCATTACTTCTCAATGCATACCCGTATCTTGCTTATATCAGCGATCCACAACAGATTAGCTTGGATTACGCACTTTTCACTTCTCCTGAAGCAGTGGTGGAAGATGGTGAGTACCATTACCAGAACCTGTTCGATGCTATGTTGGATTCAGTTTACGCTGCATTGGAGAAGGCAGGTGCACCTGATGTTGAAATTGTAGTTTCGGAAACAGGCTGGCCTACAGAAGGAGGAACAGAGACGAGTACACAAAATGCTCAGACTTATATCAGCAAGTTGATGCAGCATGTGGATGGAGGAACCCCAAGAAGACCTTCTAGGCCTATTGAGGCTTACGTTTTCGACTTGTTTGACGAAAATCAGAAGAGCCCTGAATTTGAGAAGCATTGGGGTCTTTTCTTGCCCAATAAAGAGCAGAAATATCCCTTTTAACTTTCTAGCAAAGAGAGGGATAGGCTTGAGTCTTGACACCATTAGACCAAAGGATATAACCCTATAATCAAAATCAGGGCCGGTTATTAGGGTGCGTCGGGCGACGAATGCACAGGCCTAATGTTGCATTAAGACAGTTCAATAATGTTTACAATTGATTGATTACAACTTGTTCAAAAACAGGGAAAATCAAACTTCTGTAACCCCATAGGCCATAACCACCAAATACATATCATATTATCATGGTTAAATGAAAAGCACATAACATGTCATATGCACAAATATACAGAAACCTTATGATCTTTCTGATCCTCTCAAAACCAAAATGAAAACAACATTTCCGGAAACGCTAAATTGCCACTGTAACCGAAAACTACGCATTACTCAAACAACCTCAGTTGGCTGACGTCTGCCGAGAAACACTGTTCCGTTTACTACTATTTGTCATGTCAGCATTAAATGTATTCCATGCCGAGACTCTGAATGAGTACGGAGAACCGTGACCTGAGTAGGTATCGCATAGCCGCAGACGTTGCTTTGGCGTGCTCATTGACCTGGTCTTGGCCTTAGCAGATTCTGTGGCAGCCATGTAGGCTGGGTACACAGGGGAGTTAGGTAGAGATCCTTCATCTCCAATTGATCGTTGCTTTACATGAGAAAGTGAACGCCTTGGCAATGCATACAGTGAGCCTCGATCTTGGAGCATGTCTTCTTTGTAATTCAGTTCTGCCAATCGACTTATTGAATCAACTGCTATAGTTCTGGAATGAGCCAATGGCTTCAGACTCTCTTTGTCCTCATGCTGATGTAGTTTTGGTTCATAGCAACGATCAAATCGGCTGCTGTACCAGTTCTCTTTGCAGGCTAACGCTTCTTGCAGGCTTTGTTCATTCCTCCTCTCCTGGTAATACAAAAAGAATGCATGTATAAGAAATGACTGCACGCAACTTAAAGTTACTCGAAATGCATCAACTTGAATATTTGTGATTTCTGGCTTTTATTACACATAATAACATCAAGAACAATGTTACTTACACGGTGGGAATACGAATATCGCCTCATGCGTTCCCTTCTATCTATTCCTTCTTGCTTTCTTTGACTATACGATTCCAAGCCTTCCTCTGTAACTGTACTTAAATCCCAACCTCTTCCACTGCTGCACTTGAGCTATACAGAATATCGGATTATAACTCAAAATGTCATTATGAACTTAAGCCGAGAAAATAGTCGTAGAGAAGACATTAGATTATTTAAGAGCCTCCTATTCTTAGTCTACAATTGTCCTGGTTTTTTTTCAATACACACTAAGATGATGAAGAGGAAATGCCACAAATCAGGATATAGAATGAAATTCCAGAATGCTGCTTCTTCACTTACCCTGGCCTCTTCAGGTTTGGTGAATTCCTCATCAGGCCCAAGTGAGTGTCTCTTTTCACCATGATGGAGATAATCAATCAAAGTTAGAACTCTCTCTTTACGTACATGTTGCTTCGGCTTAGACAACAAAGACAAGGCTGCTAATCTTCTAATAATGTGCTTCCTTGCTAGCTCTCCACGAACTACTGCTTGAAGTATCACGATTCCTTTCAACGCACTCAATGCTTTCCTCCCCTGCACAAGTCCCATCGTATAATCATCAGACAAGTAATACAAGAAATAAAAATGTAACCAATGGGATTTATCATAATATGTCAGGAGGTGTTTATACAGGCTCTAATGCATCTAAGGAGATGCTTCTTACTTATGCTTGGGCTTCATATATAAATCCAAAAGAACCCCGAATTCACATTTGCAAACACAGCCAACTAGCTAAGAAAATCCAGTGAAGCATTTAAAAAAGTGGCTAAACTGCAAAACCTCCTGTAAACACCCTTTTCATTGATTGAACTTACAAGATGTCCACGATAAGCACTTTGAATTTTGACAGCGGCAAGGTACTGTTTTCTCCTTTCGAGTTCATACGGAGCATGAGTGAGCCGTACAAGCTCAGCAGCAGCATTTGCGGCTGCAATTGCAGCTTCTGCAGCTGCTGCTGTTGCAACAGCAACAGCCAGTGCACGCATATGCTGTTCCTCGGTTGCCTCGGTTATTGTCGTACCAGGAGCTTCTATAGCAGTGGGATACTTCTTCAACTTGAACATTTCAAGAAACCACATCTTCTTCTTCGGTTTCTGATTAGTCCAAAACAACATGAATACTAATCAGCTTATGATCAATGTATTAAATATGTTTAGCTTCTTAGCTTCATGACTCATCAACAAACAGATGACATAATCTGCTAATACAATATTCACTTACCTCATCGGATTTCGGTTTCGACTCAGGAAGGAAAAATCTTTTCACAAAAGTAAACCAGCAACTTTTCTTCCCCATTTTGGAAGTTTCTTGGATTGCAGCAATCAACTTTATCCAACTACCTCTGTCATTCAAATCCAAAATCACAAAATTAATCCCAAATTCATAATTAAGAGCATTAGCGTCTGAATTTATGTAAAATGACACAAGCTGAACACTAACAATTCTGAGGCCTCTGCATAAAAATTCAACAACTAGAAACAGAGCATGTCAAGTTAATTCCTTTTTGATATACAAATTCACAACGAAAGATCAATTGAGCCCAAAATATTTTCCAAATCAAACAAGAGAAGGCTTCCCAACAAGATAACACTAGTCATCAAGCAAATTCAGCAGGAATTTCAAGAATTCAAGAAATAAACAAGAATGAGCAAAAAGTGTAGTAAATGATGAACATACCTGGATAAAAAGATTCATAAGAATTTGTAGAGTGAGAGAGGGAGAGAGGGAGACAGAGAGGGGGAGGGAGAAAGCTAGAGGATATAAGGCTGAATTTATAAAGAAGGACATGCATGTAGTTAAGAGTTAATAAGAAGACATGTAGAAGTATATCCAAGAATGACATTGTTGAAGAATTGATGGTACAAAATGGCTTCTACCATAACTCTGTCCAAGATTCCAAGTACAAGGAGTTGTTTAATGAGCTATCAAGACCATAACATGTGCTATTGTGATTGTAAAGTGATGGTGGTGAAAGCAACTTTGGGGGAGAGAGTTTTAACACTTGATCTCTCAATTATCAAACAGTCCTATGAGTGTGTGTACCTTTGTGGGTGATTTATGACTTGTGATGAACAATTGATTTTGACATCCTATACCATCTTCTTCTTCTTCTTCCCTTTCTTCGATGTCATTTTCGGGGGAGGGGCTCCGTTTTATTTCATGTTGGCGTTGTATACGATGTATAAACGTATCTGTTTTTGTGTCTTAGTACGCCATAAAGCACGGTGATGGATGTCCTGTAATAAGAGAGGATTTACGTCGTATTTGTCTGTTGCGCTGGAAATGTGAAGGTGCATTTACTTTTGCATAAGCTTTACGACTTTTTTGAACTAGTTCAAACGCTCCCATGGGTTTTGAAATATTTTCATCTCAAGGGCTCGTGGCTTGAAATTTTTTGTTTCCTTTTCATTTGTGAGAGTTAAACACACGACTCAAGTCTTAAAATTAATACATTGTAATCGAAATTATCACAGTTATTATCAATCTTATTAAGTGCCTGAAAACTTTCACTAAATCACCATAGTTTGCAAGGCCTCGTGATTAAGATGATGATGCTCAAACTACTTTAAGAAGTCATGAAAATTCTTGGTGTTTGTACATTTCGACATTTATTTTCGGAAAATGAAGAAAGAAATTGCAAATATTTAAACTTCTAATTAGGGATGTCAATAATGATTTTGATCCAAAAACTCGATTCAGATCTGATTCTGATTCAATGGATCCAAACCAAGTTACAACCATTTAAAATTGACTCGAGTCAAAACTGATCCAGAACCATTTGGATCCATGAGCTACTAAATGATTTGGTTGGATCCACCGATTGACTCATATTGAAACAATTTCTTCTAAAAAAGACGCAAAGAGAAACCGATTTAAGCTTATATTAGTATAACATGTGTGGTTTTGAGATCATTTAGATTCCATACTATGTAATATGGGTAACTTAGGCACAAAATTATTTTGGATCCAAAGTGAGTCAATATTAGATCCGAAGTGGTTCCGATTCGGATCCGGGACCATTTTATAACCAAAGAAATTGATTCATATAGGATCCAAATCATTTATGATCTAAATCAATAATGAACTGATTCGAATCCGATCCAAAATCTAAAATTGCCATCCCTACTTCTAACTTCCTAATACCAAACAATACATCAGTTATTAAAAAACAAAATATATAATCTTTTATTAAAAAAACGCTAATAGTGATCTTTTTCAACAATCAGTAAAAATAGGTTTGGAGTTTATATGCCAGAAAGTCCAAAAACCATGGATGAATATGCAAATTTGCATATATCGTTTGCCACTTATGTATTGTAACAAAAAACTTTTCCATTTTTACAAGTAGTGAAATGCTTTTACGAAAGTTCAAACTTTTGAAAAAGAGTTCACACCATGATTAGTTGATTGTGGTGGAATCCAAACAGGAAAGGCCATTTACCTAACATACACGTAAATAATATTGTATATTTTAGTGCTTTGACCTATATCACATTTTTATTTATCTGTTACACTCCTGCACTAGATATGGAGAGAGACCGCAACTTACTTTAACAGCTGGTAAAACAGATTAACTGTGTCACTTTAAAAAGTTTCAAGTGAATTGAACGAGACTCAAATTACAAACGTTTTTATAGATATTAATGGTTCGAGATATAATGTAAGGTCGTATTTTCATATAGCGTACAATTTGTTTTTATATAATTTTGAAAGAATTTGTCATATTTTGATGGAGCGAATTTGAAATTAATGTCGAAATCAAGATGAAACGTGTCGTTTGTAAGGTCTGGTGTTTGTACGAGCACGATAATAACAAGACACTCTGGGAAGTTCAAAGTTTGGCACTATTCTTTCTTCTTTTATTTTCCTTTGTCTTAATTAAATTTTGGCATTTATGAAACAGCGAAAGATAAAAACAAATTACAAAGACATTCCTCTGCTGCATCATTTTCAAAATGCCCCATCATGTTTTGCTCTTCTTTATTTTATTATTTTATTTGGACCTTGGAGAATTGACTGAAGGTTTATGTTTAATTTGTATTAATTTTAATTATATTGTATTATATTTATTTTCCTTCATTTCAGATTGACATATTTTAATTTATGTTTACATTCGGTTTAATTTAAGTGTATTCAGTTTGTTCAGAAAAGTTAAAATGAATTGAACTAATATGACATTAGTTAAATTAATTGGAGAATTATGACAAACGTAAAATACGTCGGTCAGTTTAAAATATGTATGCATGATGCTGATGCATCCTAATCACTAATCAGTAATCACTCCACTTGTAAATTGTATTATGTATACCTCTCTCTTTGGATTTACTTTCCGTAATTGATGCTAAATTGCAAACCGTGAACTCGCACATCAGTCTCATTTTTTGTCATGAACTTGAAATCCGGCAGTGAAACGAAAGCTTTATTTAGTTCACCTTAATTTTAGTGGTATATATATTTTTTTTGAAGAGGCAAATCTATTCTAATCCTAGAATACTCCCACACTAACTCAATACCACCTTATATCCCCACACCAATACCAACCTTATAACACCAAATAAATCTCCACCTCCAGGATTCGAACCCCTGCACCTTACCACTGCACCACCTCCATGGGTTCTATATAATTTAGTTTAGTTTAGATTTA
>JAYMSL010002106.1:0-15086 GCA_036897195.1 Plantago coronopus
ATCAAAATGGATTCCTCAGCTGAGTAACTCATCGAACTTTGACCGTAAATCATTCACATTTATAACATATAAAAATGTAATGTAATAAAATTATGTTATATAAATGTACCTAACTATTCATAAAATATTTTTTGTTGTAAAATTTTCGAGTAATTCGCCGTCAAAGTTCGAAAGAAAAAGTGCAATCCTAAGAAATTTCAAATGAAACGAAGGAAGTAATACTTTGTCTCCAATAAATAAAAAAGAAATACATTAATAATATACAAAGATGATACAAATGTAACATAAGAACTACGATAAATCATACCGATACACAATTACAAAGTAAGCACAACTGTTCTCGGTGAGGCCTCATGGTTTAATTAAATATTATAACGTTGAATATAAGAAGGATTTTATTTGAATATCATAAACTTCCAGGGGTCAGAGGGTGAAAAATAAACTTTCTAGACGTCAGGAGGTGCAAAATAAATTTACAGGGGGTGCAAATATAATAAATCCATAAATATAGTACCAAAAACAAAAGTTCAGGGGGCAAGTGCCCCCACTGAACTCAATGTAGCCTCGCCCCTGCTCCCTCCGTCCTACAAAACTTTACTCATTTTCCATTTTTAGGTGTCGTACAAAACTGTACTTTACACATTACCATCTAAGTAAGCTACCACACACATAAAAACATCAATATTACTTCTTTATTACAACGCATCAACAAAAAATAACCTACACCACTTACTTTTTCAGTTATTCTAGATTTTAAATTCATATTCTTAAATTGCACGTTAACTCTAGTGGGTAAAGCTCTCTGGGACGGAGTGAGTATGTCGGTAAACAGGTTCTGTCTTACTGCAACAAAAGAGGATCTGGATCCTTACTCTCGAATGTCATCAGTGTTGAATCTCCAGATACTGAAATCCAGCTTTTGGGTGTTTCTAGTTTAGACTTGAGAAGGTTCTAAAATCCAATAGTGGAACGTTTCAAAACTCTGTTAGGATCCTCACTAGATTCTGCTGAGCTGAGTCTTGAAAGACCATGTCAAAGTATGTTTTTCACTGGCGTATTAAGTAGGGAACACATATAAAAAGTGTTTCACTGGCTGTTTCTGTTTTGTTCATATACTCATACAGTCATACTGATTGAATAATGTGAGCAATATCCACTCATTATTCACGGGGGACTGTATTTGGGTGCAAAGCAGGCACTTACGTGGCCAGTAGCTCCTTTTTATTCACGGGGATGCTATATCCAACTGCCCTGCGAATTTTCGTCCTATGCGTTTCAACATTTCTCGCTTGCACTTAACATAACGCGGCTATACAGATTACGTATTCATAACATATGCTGTCTAGCACAACTTAATCCATCACTTTATCAGCTGATTTCCGAACTGGAAGGGAAACGAAAACTTAAGTTATCCAATCGGAATTGACGATATTATCTTAATTATTCTGAACTTACATCCTCTGGGGTATCCTGTATCTGCAAGAACAATTCAAGCTGGGACCTCAATATTCTCAAGCCAGAAGAAAGACAACATAAGCTACCATTAATAATGCAAGAATCCAGGTCCAAACTCTTGTCCTATCCTTCTATAATCTTTCAAGATTTCCACAGAAAACAGTATTTAGCCTACCTAACAGGGTGCAAGATACCAGAAAATCTTTGTCTGATTGTTTCATCTTTCTTAATTCTTGATTCATGATTCTTATTAGCACTATAGTCAATTTTCCTATGTCACTATCCTCAATTATTCTAATCTTCCACGCGTTTATAGTAACCCGTAGCATATACATTCTTATAATCATTCTTAACTATAAAACCCCACTTCAGGATTAGGCCAAGAACCACTACACTTACCTTCTCCAGAACTATACTCTTAACTAAAGATCATGAACTGGATTCTCACTTCCCTAATCAGCCTCAGTTTCTTGTTTCAACTCATAAATGCTCAACAGAACTACTCAGGAAATTCTGTCTTAGACTGTAACAACAGTACCTTTCTTTACACTTGTAATGGCAGGTATCCAACTTGCACATCCTTTCTCATCTTCACCTCAAGGTTCCCATACAACACAGTTCCAGCCATTGCAGCCTTAACATCATCTGACCAAGCTAAAATTGCGCGAATCAATAATATCACGCGGTTCACTGTTTTACCGCCGGAACAAGAAGTGATCGTTCCAGTCAGCTGCTCTTGCTCAGGTCAGTACTACCAATCCAGGACAAGGTACGAGATCCCAAGCGCTCGTGAAACCTACTATACGATCGCAAACGACACATATCAGGGATTGTCGACATGCGATGCACTTTGTCAGGCCAACGGATACTCTGCGTTCAAGTTGCAAATTGGCCATAGGTTGCGAGTACCTCTTCGTTGTGCTTGTCCAACAAGTGGCCAAATTGCAAATGGAGCCAAGTATTTGATGACCTATCCAATTCATCCAGGTGATAAGCTCTATAATTTGGGTCAAAGATTCAATGTCAGCATAACAAGCATAAGCAAAGCAAATGGTTTCGCGGATGAGCATAGAAGCATCTATCCTGATACAACAATTTTAATCCCACTAGAGAGTGAACCCTCAGGCTCACAAACTGTGACCCGCAATTATAAACCAGTTACAATTCCCAAACCTGCTGGTGTGGCTCGAAAAAGAAAACCAAACAGAGGTTTACTTGCAGTTGCAACAGGTGCGGCGGGTTTTTCTCTGCTTATCATGATTGCTGGTGTAGCCCTAGTCTTTATTTTTCACAAGAAAAAAATACCAATTGAAGAAGGTACACACAGAACTTCAAAGATACCTTCTCAAGAAGAATTAATTGTAGAAATTGCAAAACTCGATCATACACTTAAAATATTCAAATTCACGGAGATCAAGAAGGCAACAAAAAATTTTGGATCCAGGAACAGGATAAGGGGTTGCATGTACCGTGGAACTTTTGGTAAAGAAGTTTTGGCAGTTAAGAAGATCAAAGTTGACGCACAAAATGAAGTGAAAATGCTGTATCAGATCAATCACTCCAATATAGTACGACTTTGCGGATTCTGCCAACACGAAGAGAGCTCGTACCTGGTGTATGAGTACCTGAAAAGCGGCTCACTCCAGGAATGGCTGACAAAAAGAGGATCCAGAGACAAGAGCTGGAAAAAAAGAGTCCAGATAGCACTTGATGTTGCAAATGGGCTACTCTATCTCCACGATTATACAGAACCAGGATATGTCCACAACAACATAAGCAGCAGCAATATTCTGCTTGACTGCAATCTGCGAGCAAAGATTGCAAATTTCAGTCTTGCAACTACAGCAGAACCTGATTGCGTTGATAAAAGTCTACTTGCTGCCAAGGTTGATGTATTTGCCTTTGGAGTAGTATTGTTGGAACTAATAGTAGGCAAATATGCGGGATTTGCACATGATAGTAGCGGAAAACTACTTTCAAGTGTTATCATAAGAATCCAAAATGCAGAAGCTGACTTACGTACCTTCATCGAGCCTTGCCTTGCTGAAAATGGAGGGATGGAATATGCAGCCAAAATAGTGAAATTGAGTGTGAGCTGCCTGTCACACAATCCAGCTGATAGGCCAACTATGGTTGAGATAGTGTCAGTTCTCCGGAAACTGCACTATCATCTGCATAAAGCAGTAGCAGTAGTCATCTCATAGGCTACTTGCTGCCTTCGCCTGGATACTCATAAATTGTACTTAGCATATAATGTTTCTTTCAACCAATAAGTAAACTTGTTGAATGCAATATTAGTTGAAAGATGCAACTAACAATATCAACATTATGTATGTGAGCTGGAAAGGTATTTCACGTATATAAATTCCATTACTTTCTCAAATAAGTACATTGAAGGGGGAAAATAGGTGTACAAATGACTCCCTAAGCCGAATCTGCAAACTGCTATACTGACGCACTATTTCCAATAAATAACCTATGACCAAATAAATAAAGGATAAAAAAATGAAGGTAGAACAAAAGAAAAGGATAAGAGAAACCGAAATAAAGTGTGGTCTTATGTTCTGAGTTTCAAAGGAAGTTCAGACAGGAAAGCTTCCAGTCTCCCTAATGTGATCAAGTGTCCTCTGTAAACCGTACTTGAGCACTGCCTGGTTACCAGCTCGAAAACCATTCCCATATATAAGAGACGTATCTGTTGCAATCTGATGTTTAAAGAATACGCTCAGTTTCTTCTCAAATGGAGATCTTGTACCCTGCCTTGACGATGTGAAGGAAGAGGAAGAAGATGAGGTTGATGGATTGTTACTGTCAGCCATTGACAAAATTTGAGATTCCAACCACATACTGGCGAGAACTTGACAGATACCTTCTTCAACATCTTGTCTCAGGGTTCGAAAACCTTCCATAGAGAAAAGTTCATCAGAAAGAAGAACAATGGGAAAGGGTTCTGTACTTATGTATAATAATGGGAGGATAGAAAGTAGAAGCCAGAACAGAAGTTGGACAAAAAATGTACCAAGTTCATACTTTTTTAAAAAGAGAGACGTGTCAGATTTTGCACACTTGGAATACTAACTATGAGAGAATCATGGTTTATTCACAAAATTAGCTCAGATCCTTTTAACAAAACTCAATTGTTCGACAAGACATTAACACAAAGTATAGGTAAAATCTATAAAAGTAGGTTGAGTGTATTTGTTTATAAGATTATGCCCGTAAATAAAAGAATATAGCAAGATTCACCAAAAATGGAAATGCTGAGAATCAAATGGGACAGTATAAAATTGAAAACACCGAAAATCAAATGGGACAGGATTTATAAATTGTGACAGTACCATTAAGTCGCAGCCAAGCATGCATCATCTCATGAGCCAATATAGATCCAGTCAACAACCTGCATGCAATCTCCAATTAGAAAAAAAATACTGAGGCCAAAATACTCAAACTATAAACAGATTTCGAGTAAGATTTATGTAACCCAGCAAGTAAAATGCCAAACCTTGGAAGACCATATAAAATGAGGATTGCAGTAACTTCACAGTGGCGTGTCAATTTGTAAGGCTGTGTTCTCATCCCCGTGGCTCGAGTTCCTGATCCTAGCCTCGGTCGCCTAAATACCTGATGATATGACCAGCAGAAGTGATTGAGAAACTAAGCTGTAAGTACCAGAAATGCAATTTTCGATGCCCAGAAAAATAAGACAAGAAAACGTAAATTGAATAGCATTTTAAGTCCTTACAGTGCTAACTGTTCGCTCCTCAGACATACAGAGACCTCGAGTTTCAGGCATGTGGTGATGACCCTGTCATAGAAAGATCATAGAGTGTAAAACAATGATTCAATCCTGTATAAGCCTCACAAAGCTTTCAGGTAGGAAACTAGTTGACATGGTAATATTTCCACATAATGTTTTATTTAAAAAAGTTTCTACTTACATGTCTTTCTCCACCCATTGCTTCATTCAACGCCTGCCTCTCGACCAAAAGTAATGGAACTTGTTGTGACACTTTCATATTTAATCCTTCAAAGAAGTCTTGTATATCAAGGAAAAGGGGCTGACACTCGGCAGTATCCATAATTGCCGAGTCCAGACACTCTAAGCATAGCTTTCGGCCATCGTTAAGCTCAGCAAATCTGCCATCCCATGACTGGAAGAATCAACATGTCCAAATGAATTGCTATGGAGTGGTCGGATAAATTTCTTTTCAGTCTCTAAAAAGCAAACTGATATCGAGCATACCAGAGTTAGTTCCAACTTACCTCCATACGCTCGCAACTACAACAACGTGAAGTTCCATCATGCTCGTGAGTAGGACAGTATTTTTGGGACCAAAACGGATGAGCCCTATATTCAATAAGACCAGCTGCATTTGTTGGAATCTGTGAATCAGATGAAAATAGAAATTAACCTTCTGCAGATTCAGAACAAGGACGGGAGTGTTATTTTCAATGAGGGGAAAACAATAATATGGGATGCAAAAAATGCTCTATACTAGTATTTAAACTCAACTGCACACCCATGCAGCTTTCCCACTCAGAAGCAATTTTCAACTCTACATTACTTCTTAACTACACAATAACAATTCAAAGAAGCTAGAGGTATCTCAGTCCATCATTGCTTGTAAAATTGTGAGGGAAAGTACTCACACAATTTCTTTAAAACATATACAAATGGCTAACTTCTTAACATGCCAGACATGGATATTAATGTAGGAAATATGCATTCTTGTGTCAGGCTAAACTAATTTTTTATCCTCATGTGTTTTGGTTGTTTCTTGTTGCCCCGCGTAACCCCAGAAATACCATTAGATCCTTCGTAAGAGCTCAAACAATTCATTTTATGTTCTACTAAAGCCTGTAAATGACATTATGTAAATAATCTAAATAAATTACACAATCGAAAGAAAACCATAAAGGAGAAAGAGTTGAAAGCATGAACTCGAAGTGTAAAGGGATGTAACACTCACAAAATGCTTGCAGACATCACATTTCGGATGATAAGACTCCTTGTAGCAAGTTTTATGATACGGGTAATTGCCAGACATGGAAAACTGCAGCACAAGGAAACCAACTTAATGAATACAATATTTCAGTGTAATAATATGAGACAATTATTGCATCAGATTCAGCAAAAAAAAAAAGGATTTATATTCATTTATTTGGTTTTAAATGTAGGAATAGGATAATATGAATATACTATAGATGCCCTTTCAGGGGTTGATTGTAATTTACAGCTTATTTAGTAACTTAAACGATTTCAAGAGGCTGTGTAAATCTGTACAGAGAAGAGCTGCCAATAGATATTGGAGTATTGCTATGACAGCATATAATTTACAAATAGCTTTTCATCTGTGTGTGTATTCATTCACACAGGAACAAGGTGTAGGGAGCGTGAATTTATCATACCTCATAATCAGTTATTGGTTGTTTGCATCCATGGCATCTAAAGCATTCTGGATGCCAAACAGCATTCAGACAGCTCAAGAACCTTCCATGGGCAATCTCTCTGTTACAGCCGGCGCAAATTCTGAAACAGTATAATGCATTAGTACACTGAATATTTCAACGAGAAAGGTTTTTTATATATAGCAATTAAAATCGTAGATGCAAATTTAGAATTTCAAAAAATTGACTTCCAAGACAAAAGTAAAGAAAGAAAAAAACCTTTACAAAGAAACCAGACAGAGACATATTAAAAACAAAAACAAAACAAGAACAAAAACAAAAAAGAAAGAAGAAGAAAATAACCCATCTAGTGATACATAATCTGATGTCAAGAGGCTATGCACCTGAAGTTCGCAGAATACGGGTAATTAATAGGTTGGTAAAGGTTATCATTTGGAGGCCCATATCCATGTCCATGTCCAAGTCCATATCCATGTCCATGGCCATATCCATCTCCATGTCCGTATCCATGTCCATGTCCAATACCATGCTCATTTCTACTTTGGGGCTCTCGTGGAGACTCTACATTCAAACTTTCTTGAAGAGCTCTAGCCAATAGTTCATCTTCGTCCAATTGAGGTTGACTGTCTATTGCACCAATATATATTCAAAAGTTACTATCAATTAATAAATCAAATAAAGAGCATAGAAGAGGAAGTAATGGGAAAACCAAGATACATGTAGAAACTCAAGTCATTAAAGAAAAGTTAAATATCCGTTGAGAAAAGATTAGCATTAAACAGCATATAAGCAGTGGCCCTGATAGAAAGATGGATAATCTGGAACTGCTTAAATCGTACAACAGGCTTGACGTAGCACTTACGAGTAGAAGTCCGTCCTTTCTGCTCCTCTTCAGACAGAGATAAAGCAATAGCACGGTCTATATCTTCAATCTCTGACCATGGATCCTGCACAGATATAAACACATGAATAAGTGTTACTTATATAAAAGAGTGATGCAAGTTGACTTGCCACTGCAACCATGGTGGGTACATTACTAAAGATTATACCTAAAAGGAAGAGACTCGGGGAAATCAATAGATCCTTGAAATAGTATTTCAGCGCTTTCAAAGTCTGGAACATTATTAAATTATCCAATTAAAATTTTTAAAATCTTTATCCTTATATCTTGGATGGAACCTAATTTGCTATAAATAAACAAAACTGCATTACTAGTAAGGACATGTAATCGCAATCTATGAGATGACTGATGGGAAAAGGACAATTTAGAAAGTTTTTCATCAGATAACAGATCTTAAGAGTGAATCATCAAGATTCGGCAAAATAAAGTTTTCCAATAGCAAATTTCTGGTGATTCATCAGTATAACGCAAAACGGTCCGAACTTTTGATAAAAAAGACGCATAAAAATGGATCAATAAGTCACTACATACCCATGAAGTTGAAGGGTGGTTCTCCACTGCATCAGTTCCATAACTCAAATCGTAATGACCTTCTGAAGTTCTATGGTCCGAACTTTTGAAAATTTTGCTTAGCCAACCCATTAACTGAACAATGAGCACATATTCAATGCAAAGCTTATCTGTACAAAGCATTTGATCAATGCATGAAGTAAATAGAAGATTGTACTTTGAGATGATATGATACATTATGTTTTCCAACACCATATAGTCTTATACAAGATATATATTGGCATCCAGTTCTTGGTGAATACAAATGAAAATTATCCCATTGCTTACTATGGTCCATGAGGTCTACAGGACAGGCATTATGTTCGAATTCTATATCGGTTTTGGTTCCATATTCCGATTAATTCAAGTTTTAACAGAAATTACATACAGCCTAAACCAACACATTATGCTATACCAACTCCAAAAGGTAAAAAGTGAACATAAAACTCAAAAAACTAGTGCTTTCTGAATTTCATGAAAGAAGCTGAAAAACCAAGCAATGGCACTACAGGAAATACAGAACATTATTTAATCTCAACAGAACCAATAATGATCAAGAACAGCAGCTAGACTTCAATCACTTCATATACATGAAACACAGAACCAATTTCCCAGAAATCAGCTAAAATGCAGACATGTATCCAACACACCACAAGAAACAACAACCAATCAAAGCAAAAAAGATCATCACCTCAACTTAGCTCACCTTAAAAGACAACCCACGATCAAAGCAACTCTAGATCGAACCGGAAAACACAATGATCAACACCAATTGAACCAATTTTGAGCTGAGCCCAAAGAGAAAAGAAAGAATCTTGGATAGCAAACCTTTAAAAAAATCAGGTCTTCCGTTGATTAAGGTAATAAACCCCCAGAATCCAAATGAATCAGTTGATGGCAACAAGAAATCAAAATGAAAAAATAAAAAATAAATAGCTTTCAAGGAAGCAAGCAGCAAGTCTTTGTTGTTAAAATTAACAAGTGTACATGAACCCAAAATCTTGAATGCGGAGGATTTGGAACAGGTCAAAACGAAGACTAATGTTTTCGTGTGTAAACAAGACGCTGGAAAATACAATAAAAAATAAAAAACCCAGAAACGTTTGACTAGAAGAAAAGAAAGAAAAATCAAACGCGGGTGAGAAATCCTTTGAGGGAAGCTACTTTAATGGAATGGTTGAAACTTGAAGGAACAACGAAGAAGAAGACGAAGAAACAAAAATTGGAGAATTAATGCATATATATGTCACGTGGGCCTTCCTTTTTTTTCTTTTTTTTTTCTTTTTCGTGTATCTTTTGCTTTTCAGAAAAGGACATGGAAAATCTTTCGTCAAGAAAAGAATCGAGGGGGTGGTAGAAAATTTTCAAACAACGCTTTTTTACCTTTTCTGTTCTTTTTCTTCCTTTTATCGTGTTTATGGATATATATTGTTTGGAAATTTTGGAAAGCGTTGTCACTTTTCCTCTTTTCAATTTCTCTATTATCGTTTTACAATTTATGTTTTGTGATTTTTATAATTAAATAATCGTCCGACGAGTATTGAGGAAAATATTTTAGACATATGTCTGGAGTAAATAAATCACTTCTTTTGAAGGATTGAATGGATAAGTGGAGTCAATTGGTGAGAACTGAGAAATGTCGTTTACAGGTGATTATGCAGATGGTCATAGTTTGTTCTGTTTCTTTTTTTGTAAAAGAAACAGTAGAGATGCATTAATCAGAAGAGTGGTGTTCTGCACTAAACGAGTAGTGTAGACAGATAAGTCTTTAGTTACATCCGACAAAAGTCGAGAAGGGCAAATGTCTCGTACTCTTCCTGGTCATAGTTGCTAATGTAGTAATCTTGTCTTTATGTCAACTACAGATAATGTCACGGATGAGTGTGTCATATTTCATTAATTTTGACGAATGCATTGTTATTCATGCAAACTATATTGCACATTTATGTGAACTCGTATCATTGTATGATTCTAGACACTTGAGACATCGTACATGTTTCTCTTCTTCTTCTTCTTTTTCCTTATGAAAAGTCATATTTAAACCATTTTCAAGTTTCAACAAGGTATGTCATGAACTACTAATTTCTTGGTTTGGGATGCATATCCTATGTGTGGTCATGAGGTTATGTATACCTAGACATTTCTATATTTCTTTAACATATTTTTTTTGTGGTTGTTTAAGAGAAAAACTAATACTAATGTGATGTGTATTTTCAAATACATTTGGTGATATCATTCAAACCTCAACACTAAACATGATGCTTTACAAAAATTGTACTAAAACTTTTTTGAATACCTCATGTTTCAAGAAATTCATCATACGTCACATTAGCATGTTCGATGATCTTTTTAATCAGACACGTCGTAACATAACCATGTATAATTATGCCAAGGTCAATGTATGGTCCTATGTTGGAAACATAATTCATTTGCTCTATAAATTGTCAAGGTATTCACTACTTCACATAAAATTTACAAAATCAATGGACTTCAAATATATACATATCAACAATTTAGTTTCTAAACCCCTTCCCAAAAAGACGAATAACAAACACCACATGAAACTCTCATAAAAGACAAACAGAAATTCCTTATCTACAACCATGCACGTCATGAATTGTTCAATTGTAAACAGACATGAGCTTTAACCGGTTTATGATCAGAGCTGTAGATGTCATCTATCGATTCATACACATGCAAACTCGGCTTGATCTCTTTTTTGTCGATCTTGAACAAAATCCGATCGGTCCAAGCAGGTACTCGCACCTGCCAAATTAAAAGAAAGATCAAACTACACGAAGGAGAACACTTTCTAGATCTCTAACAAATATGCACGAAGTAACTAATTGTGGAAACATGTTTAGTAATGCAAGTAACCTTGTGACTGGTATCATAGTCATTGGTGCCAACATCGTATTTGTATGTTGGTTTGAATGCTAGAGTTCCTTCGCAGTATCCATTGAACACTTGTCCTCTATCTGCTTCTTGCAAAAGTTGATCTCTTGTCGCCAGAACCTTCTTAAATTGGAAGGTTGAAGATGTGAGTACTTATAAAGCATGTAAACTCATTTGAATCACTTGTAAAGTGTGTTCTTATCTCATTTTCTTATTATGATTAATAAATGTTGACTAATTAGAGATAAATTTACGATTTACTATCATACGTACCTCGTGAAGATTTTCATGAATGAGATCTTTTGCAGGGAATGCATCAATTCCTTCGAGTCGGTAGTTTAGATCCCCGAGCCAAACAGTGATTTGGGCTGGTTTGGAGTACGGATTAGACTTCTCCGAAAATAAAGAGTGAGAAATTCGCCTAAATTCAGAGTTCCTTTCCTCCACGTTACGAGCATGCGCTACAAGAGTCAAATTCAAAATATCTCATTAATTAATTACAAAGTCCAAACTCATACTTTTTATACAAGACTAGATAATTGGAGATAGTCTTGTGAAAGACAACTTTTTCTATATACTGGGAAAAAGTTATTTAAAATATTCAAGTTCGTGCTCAAAATATTAAGAAGATGATAAAAAGTAAAAGAATTTGATAAATAATTGAATTGGAGTTAGAGTGTTGATGACAATTTTATTTTAAAAGTAAAAAAGAGAAGAGTAGATAAAGCAAGTAAAATTATGAGGGTTGATTAATTAAGTAAATTTACCAGAGAGATGGCATGAAATGAAAACAATATGAATGCCTTTGTATGTAATCCTAATAGCCACAGCTCCTTTCTTTCTTCTGATCAATCCTCCACACCCTCCAATATCTTGCTTGTCCACCTTTACTTCTGCACAACACAATTATAAAATTGAATATAAGTTTAAGAAAACGATGAAC
The DNA here is from genome assembly GCA_036897195.1 of Plantago coronopus. Taxonomy (NCBI): domain Eukaryota; kingdom Viridiplantae; phylum Streptophyta; class Magnoliopsida; order Lamiales; family Plantaginaceae; genus Plantago; species Plantago coronopus. The sequence continues at coordinate 12,153 of JAYMSL010002106.1, forward strand.
AAATACTCGAAAAGAGAAAGATTAATGCGATATAATCTCGTTTTATCACTTAAAAAATAGCAATAAATATGATCAATGTTATCGTAAAGTACCTCTTAAGAATAACTTTGAGTACTTGGATCCAAACAAGAACAGCTGAAGAGACTGCATCACTGATTTTCCTAGAAGGCTTCACGATCAACAAGTATAAAAATATTAGTAGTACTCAAAAAGTTTTTGAAATACTAACTCCATTGAGTACTTTGTATTTTATCGATTAATTTAGCATGGCTCTTTATAACTAACTAACTATACTCTATAGGTGTACGGTCACTATAATGGCCTAAATATTTATCTATACTAATTCTCTATAAAATCCATGGAAAGATCTTGTACACTAAGAATTACTCAATCATGTATATATGGATAATCTACCACATTGGAGTCAAAAGCACTCATTCTCGTAGATAGCATGGGAAAAAAAAGTATGGATAGCACAATTGAATGGGCGTGTTCGTAAAATCCTATTTAATAGTATCGTATAATACATGAGTTATAAGGTTGTTCAGCAGTAGAAGAAATGTATTGTAAATAGAAGATATAGGATTCGAACCATTTCCGAACCGTGTAATGCACAAATTATTCACCTCTAAGTTTCTATCATCAATCCAATCAAAGTAGTGATTGAGTTTGTTTTGTGAAAAACGTCAATAGAACATGTGAAGAGGCATGTGGCAAGTTCATGGTCGGCTCCTAATTTCAAAGTTCAAACTAGCTAGTCACCCTTAGCTTTGTTCCATGCAAGCAACACCACAAACTACTAAACTTTCACTTTCACTCCCCAACCTAGCTATCAACCTAGCTAGTGGTCCTCAATCAAAGCAAAATCGAATAACAATTACTACCCAATTAATCAAACTCAAGCCCAGAAAACGCAAGGTTCATTTCTTACAGATGAGATTCGTCCAGAACATTCTCCAGCAATTCCAGGATGTTTGTACGTGGCACCTCTTGCAAACCAATCACTAGCAAATCGTACTTTCTATCCTCTCCCACCAGCTTTCTTACATCTTCAAGAGACGCCTGAAATGTTAAGAAAAAGAGATCGAATTTGTAAATGAGATTGAATTTGGTTAATCAGATCGAATATCGAAAGAATTGAATCATCACCACCTTGCCGTTCATGTTCCAAGTGACAATGCATATGCAAAGATCGGAACTAGATGAAAAATCGCATCTATAATTGGCTTCAACGGTTCTGATCCCTTCATGTGAAGTATCGGCATCATCCATTATTCCGATCGCCGGTAGTTTGGAACTCGTTCTGCCACATTTCAATCCACATTAACAAAACTACAAAGCAACTCATGATTCTCGACTACTTGAGATATTGGCAAAGAAATAAACGTACCTTTTACTTGGCAAAAGACCGCATAATCGACCCATTGTGTTTCTTGCAATACTATCCCTGAACTTGAATTTGTCGATTCCCAAAAAAAATAAAAGTCTATGTAAACTCGTCGTAAATTATAACAAAGAGCAGAAATCAATGATTGGAGTTGATGATCAAAGAGAGAAATGATGTATGTGTATATATATGCAGAGGAATGTATAATGATGTTGAATGAGAATAGTGAAAAATAATTGTGATGAATTTACGTACACGGGTATATATAAGTAGCTAGCGAATATAATGCATGAGTATAAAGGTCAAAGGAATGATTGAAAATTAAGTTTCCATTTTGGTTACAACTTTCTCAAAGAGTTAGGTTTGATGTATTGACAATTTCACATTTTTGAATAACAAATTAATATAAGTTGACAAAGACCTTCCAGTTCCAGAATACTCTATATAGTTTCTAATTAAGACTTGTATATAGTGCACGTGTGACGTGGATGATTAATACTATATCCACGTTATTTGGGTAATGCTTGTGGTTTAACTATGTTTAATTAATCAAGCCTAATCAGGAAACCTCTAATCAGCTTATCCTAGTTTTATTCGTCTAAAAAAATGAACAGAATACACCAAAATTGAATTGAAATTATTTATGTGTATATATCAATTATGCATACATAAACTGAACTCCTCTAAAAAAATAGTACATGAACTAAAATCCTCTAAAAAAGAACATGAACTAAACTGAATAGAACCGAACTGAGTCTAATTACCTTGTACAATTAATCTTAGAACCGGCCAAGAAGGTAAGGTTTTCATATTTAATATCGAGAATGTGTCTCAAACATATATATGGGTGGTAGAGTTTAAATTCCTCAATAAGTATAATGAACTAAAAAGTCCAGACCAGTAACGGACAACTTAAGTGCTTTGGTAGTATTCTTCCGAGGTTATCCAGTACCATCTCATTTATAGGTTGTCGGATTCATATCTTACTGATTGATCTTCTCAGATTGTTGGTTTATTTACATTCCTCGCATGCTGTAAGTCAAATTTTCATGGCAGTTTTAAGATGGAATGTATTATGTTTCTTCTAATGTACATATTTTTTGCACATTTGTAAACCTTTCGAGGTTAATCCTCTTATATTAATGAATTTTACCGATTCAAAGAAAAAAAAGAAAAAAAAAGGGACAACTTAAGTAAAAAAAAAACGGTTGGCTGTTGCAGCTAGGGGTGAGCATCGGTTCAAAACCGAACCGAACCGGACCGGAACCGAAAAAACCGAATACTAATCGGTTCGCATTTCATGAAACCGATAACCGAACCTATTCGAAGGTCGGTTAAAACCGAACCGAACCGGTTGAAACCGGTTCGGTCCGGTTATAACCGGCCAAAACCGGAAATTTACAAAAAGAAAAAAAAAAGAAATGGTTTGAGATCCACCGGAGAAGACCTCGAGAACACAAAGCAGAGAGTAAGTAACATAGAAATGCAAAAAGAAATTTCTAGGTAGCTTTTTTTAATTAAAAAAATCAATAATAAAATAAATGTTC
>JAYMSL010002107.1:0-15078 GCA_036897195.1 Plantago coronopus
TGGGGTTATCGATGCCGATTACAGAGGTCCGGTTGGGGTTATTCTGTTTAATCATTCCGATGCCGATTTTGAAATCAAGGCTGGTGACAGGATTGCGCAGCTGATTGTTCAAAAGATTGAGACTCCTGAGGTTACTGAAGTTGAAGGTGATCTTGATGAGACTGTTAGGGGCTCTGGAGGCTTCGGATCCACTGGCGTTTGATTCGTATTATCAATTTCGGAGCAGTGGTGTTTAGGGTTAGTATTAGTCTTTTTGGAAATGGCAAATGGGTGATTCAAGTATTCAACCCGACATATTGGTTGGAGGTTGGTGGGGTTAGTATTAGTAATAGCAGTATCTTATGTATGTTTCTAATGAATGCTGGCTTTGTGGCGTTAAGGGTCTTGTTTTGTCAGTTAAGTCAATTGATAATTTTGTCCAGGGTATGTATCCTGCTACTTTCATGGCTAAAAAAAATGCCCTTCATGAACGATTCATTACCAAATGTCTTCTTATTTTTACTTCTTTATGTCATCATGGTCACCACTGGAAGCTTTAGCATAGTTCATTTGAATTAATTGGTTGCTTTCCAGAGAACCACTGAAATAGATTGAGTTGTTTGAATATTCTTGAGGGAAGTTTCCTACCGCTTCTTGGACTGTGGTAGGGCTAGAATTGATTTCCCCTTGCACATTTTTGAATTTTTATTTGGGAAGACAAAGAAAAGTCATGTTTTGCTGCTGCTTCTCCTGTCTCTTTCTTGAATTGTAACAGGACACGTTAGTAATGAAAGTTGACAAGGATTGAAGGATACGAAAGCCACATAAAGCTGAGGAAGAAGACTGGAAATCCATTATCTTATCTCTTATGCTATTATACTCGACCAAGAGAATAGAAGTCACTTCCTAAAGACCTTTTTTTTTTTAAAAATAGTAACCACAATCCCAATCACCCTTATTGTGTGCTAAATGTTCTTCTGGTAACCAAGTCAGAAACTGCACCTGCCTAATGGAAGAATCATCTTTTATGTGTTTTATCTTATCACTAGTTACTTTCTGTTCGTTATCACTTGCAACAGATACCTTACATGTTTCGCAAAACCTTCAGGTTGGTGAGACATTGTTGTCTTCGGGTGGGAGGTTCGAACTAGGATTCTTCACTCCTGGAAGTTCCGGGAATTGGTATATTGGCATTTGGTATGCAAATCTAGATGTTAGAACCGCTGTTTGGGTTGCCAATCGGGATGTTCCTATCGCAAACACGACCGGTGTAGTCTTAACGGTTAACAGTCCTGGGATTCTGGCCATTGTAAACGACACCAATGGAGTAATATGGTCCTCTAACACGTCTACTTCGTTGCAAAATCCAGTTGCTCAGTTGCTTAACTCGGGAAATCTTGTCGTTAGAGAGTTGAACGATGAGAGGTTGGAAAATTTGGTATGGCAGAGTTTTAGTCATCCAACTGATACTTACTTGTCAGGTATGAGATTTGGGTGGAACTTAGTGACAGGTTTGGAGACTTATTTCTTGTCATGGAGAGGAATAGATGATCCTGCTTCAGGAGATTTCAGTCTCCACTTGGATCCAACTGGATTTCCACAGATGGTCATTAGAAGGGGTGATGTTGTTCAATATAGGATTGGTCCCTGGACTGGACTACAGTTCAGTGGAGGGCCAGTTAATCAGTCTGCGGACAGACTAGTGATGAATGAGAATGAGGTAACATATTTGAATCCTCACAACAAATCAACCCCTGGGAGGTTTACTGTCAATCAGAGTGGCATTATTCAGAGCTGGACATATGTGAATCAAAGAGGTTGGATAGTGAACCTCAACACGCCTGCTGATATATGTGATACTTATGGATTGTGCGGTGCGAATGGAATCTGCACTCTTGGGAGTTCTAGGCCGTGTTATTGTCTGGATAGGTTCTTGCAGAGAGATCCTGGTGAGTGGGTTGGATCAGATTGGACACATGGATGCATCAGGAGGAGAAATTTGAGTTGCAAAGGTGATATTTTTTTGAAGTACTCTAGGATCAAATTGCCAGATGCGAGATACTCTCAGTATAATTTAAAAATGACGCTCGACGAGTGCAGAAGGGAATGCTTAAGAAATTGCTCTTGTACAGCTTACACGCAATTAAACATTAACCGAACCAGCGGGTGCTTGTATTGGTATGGTGATCTGATAGATATAAGAAGTGTTTCTGTGGAAGGGCAGGATATTTACATTAGGATGGCATCTTCAGAGGCAGGTAATCTTCTAAGATAACCTACTCTGTATTCATGCTTTGTGTGTATACATGAAGACGAAAACTTGTGTTAGTCTTAACGGTTAGACACGCCTTAATACTGGGAATAACATGTTGCAGAATCAGAAGGCAAGAATAAAGAAATACTGATAGCAAGCTTGACATCGATTGGAGTTGTTCTTGTTGGCCTCAGCCTCTTTATATACATCAAGAAGAGAAAGAATGCACTTAAAGTAAATAAGGGTAAGAATAATTGGTGGGTGTGTTTCTTCATCCATTTTCTGAGATTTTAATGTTGTTCTTTTGGTCAGGATTATATGAAGGAATCAATGACAAAGACCAGGGGCTACCATCATTTGATTTACCTGTAATTTTGGCTGCAAGTGATAACTTTTCAATCAGTAACAAAATTGGGCATGGTGGATTTGGTCCGGTTTATAAGGTCAGACTTTTTTTTTTTAACTGTAAAACAGATATTATAAAAAGTACAGTCATGATTGTAGATTGAACTACACTAGCTTTATTATTATTACATTTCACAATTCACATGAACAAATTTTGATCATAGGGTGTCCTCAAAGGAGGGCAAGAAATCGCTATTAAACGGTTGTCGAAGGACTCAATACAAGGAGTAAATGAGTTCAAGAACGAAGTTCTCTTCATTGCTAAACTTCAGCACAGGAATCTAGTACGGCTACTAGGTTACTGCATCCACGGTGAAGAATGCATGTTAGTTTATGAATATCTTCGGAACAAAAGTCTAGACGTTATCCTGTTCGGTGAGTGATCCTGTCTGTTGGCGTTTTTTTTTTTCCCTTCTTCAGGACTTATCAGTTATGTTGAACATCAGATTTTATCTATTAACTAAGAGAACTTTTGCAGATCAAACCAAACGAATTCTGCTTGATTGGCCTAAGAGAATTCATATTATCACTGGAATAGCTAGAGGTCTCATGTATCTTCATCAAGATTCCAGATTGAGAATTATTCATCGAGATCTCAAAGCAAGTAATGTGTTGCTGGACTCGGAGATGAAGCCAAAGATATCTGATTTTGGAATGGCTAGGTGTTTTGGAGGCAACGAGACTGAAGTGAAAACATGTAGAATAGTTGGAACATAGTAAGAATCTCCAAAGTCCCATTTGATGTTCTTGGATCTTACGTTGTTTTCGTTGATTCTAAAAGTGTTTTGTTGATAATACTCCTCTGCAGTGGCTACATGGCTCCAGAATATGCCGTGGATGGCTTGTTCTCAGTGAAATCAGATGTATTTAGCTTTGGTGTCCTCCTTCTAGAGATTCTGAGTGGGACGAGAAACAGATGTTTTGTCCACAACGACCACAGTTTCAATCTTCTTGGGCATGTAAGTACTAGGTGACAACTTGTGCATCAACATATCAAATTCAATTCATCTGGAGTACTTGTTTGAGTAAACATGTAGATATATATCGGGCATAATCAACCATGAGTTTGCAGTAGGAGAATGAAATCAAAGTTCTATCTACTTGATGCAGGCATGGACACTTTATAAAGAAGAGAGGTTAGTAGAACTAGTGGACACTTGTCTGACGGACTCATCGTACATCCTGGAGATTTTAAGAACAATCCATGTCGGGCTACTATGTGTGCAGAACAATCAAGAAGATAGACCAACTATGTCTACTGTGGTTCATATGTTAGAAAATGAAGGTATGTTGCCTCAAGCCAAACAACCTGGTTTCTTCACCCAACGAGATGTTTTAGCTGCTAAGCAACCAAGTAGTTCAAGTTCAACTAATGAATTGACCAATACAATGCTAGATGGCAGATAGTGATTCTCTCTATTGCATTTGTATTCCTCATGTATTAAAAATATTATTTAGCAGAGAAATAAGAGTTGTTTTAGTTTAGCAAAATCCTGTAGAGACATGTTAAAGCTCCATTTAATTACCATCTATATATTTAACCTGAGTAACCATAATCACCAACTTTTTTACTCTAGATTGTACAATAATGACCAGAAATGAAAACTTGAAACTTCTATAATTACAGCCACTAATATTGTGGGGTCTAAGCCTCTAAGGCAAAGACTTGTAGCCTCTCTTATTATTGAGCCGCCACTGTGGAATTATTATTTGATGTTGCAATTGTGTTGACAATACTACAAACTCTTTAATGATATGTTGAAAAACAGACAGTTCCCTTGCTAAAAAGTTGACTAGAAACCTACCTTCAGTAAATATTTTCAGGTAATTTATGTTAGAGAAAACATTTTCTCCATGGAAGCTCTCACTTTATTTCTCATTATATCTTCGATAAATTTTTATCCAAATGCATACGCGGTAGATACTATAAGCTCTACAGTAAGCATTAGAGATGGTGAGACATTGGTGTCATCTGCTGGGACGTTCGAACTAGGATTCTTCACCCCTGGAAGTTCCATGAACTGGTATCTTGGCATGTGGTTCCGAAACATACCAAACAGGACTGTTGTTTGGGTTGCCAATCGAGCAGTCCCCATCACAAACATGACTGGCGTAGTCCTGAAGGTTATGGAACCAGGAATCTTGGCACTAGCTAATGAAACAAATGGTATCATATGGTCGTCTAATAACTCAAGGTTCGTGCAGGATCCGATTGCACAGTTGCTTGACACAGGTAATCTTGTTGTTAGAGGTGCAAATGATGACAGTGCTGAAAATTTTGTATGGCAGAGTTTCGATTATCCAACGGATACTGTTTTACCAGGCATGAGGCTTGGAAGAAACTTGGTTACAGGGTTAGAGACATATGTGACATCATGGAGGGGTGGAGATGATCCTGGCCCAGGAGATTACAGTTTTCATTTGGATCCAACTGGATTTCCTCAACTAATGCTGAGAAGGGGTACTGTTACCCAATTGAGGATAGGTCCCTGGAATGGTTTTTACTTTAGTGGGGCTCAGGATGGAAGAGCTAGGGTAGCGTATACGAACTCATTTGTGATGAATGAGAATGAGGTAAGGTACACAGAGTATTCTGTCGACAGACGGATTCAGTCAAGGGCTACTCTAGATCAGAATGGTACCATGCGGCAATCCACATGGGTGGATGGGAGAGGGTGGGTGGTGTTTCGTATTCTCCCAGTGGATGTATGTAGCACTTATGGAATTTGTGGTCCGTCTGGTATTTGTAATGTAGGAAATTCTCCACCATGTGGGTGTCTTGATAGATTCGTCCCAAGCGACCCTGATAGTTGGGCAGATTGGACTGCCGGATGTGTTCGAAGGAACAATTTGAGTTGCGAGGGCGATGTTTTTTTAAGGTACTCTGGGATCAAACTGCCAGATGCGAGATACGCATGGTACAATACAAGCATGACATCACTTGATGAGTGCAGAGATGAATGTGCAAGTAATTGTTCTTGTACAGCTTATGCGCAGCTAGACATTGAAAGAAGAAGCGGGTGCCTTTGGTACGAGAAGTTGATGGATATAAGAAGCACATCACAAGCAGGGCAAGACCTATACATTAGGATGGCTTCTTCTGAGTCAGGTACTCTCTTCTTAAACCGCTAAGCTCAATTCTTCAAATATGATCCAAGATTTATGAACATTTTGGATTTTTTTTTTTTTCTACAGTAATACTTAATTCGTATGTGTTCTGAATGCAGATGATGGCTGCATTAAGAATAGACAGATTCTAATTGCAAGTGTGACATCCGTCACTGTATTTCTCATTGTTATTTGCCTGAGCATCTTCATTTATATCAGGAGGAAGAATATTCATACAACGAAAGAAGGTAAATACAAATTTGAGGCTAAGAAGATTGATTTCTCCATGTTAAGGTTGTTAGCCTCGCTTTCATTTCTGTTGATGCAGGATTGCATGATGAAAGATGTCACAAAAAAGATTGTGAGATACCAGTATTTGATTTGTCAGTAGTCTTGGTAGCAACCGATAACTTCTGTATCAGTAATAAGATTGGAGAGGGTGGATTTGGATCTGTTTATAAGGTAAGAGATCTTCTGATTGACCTGTTAAAAGAAGAACATGATAAAAATGAGCTCAAGTATCGGATGGACGTGTTCTGATTGTAGGGCGTCCTAGAAGGGGGACAGGAAATTGCCGTGAAACGGTTAGCGAAGGATTCAATGCAAGGGCTAAATGAGTTCAAGAATGAAGTTGTCTTCATTGCCAAACTTCAGCACAGAAATCTTGTACGACTTCTAGGTTGTTGCATCCGAGGTGAAGAGAGTATGTTAATATATGAATATATGCCCAACAAAAGCCTGGATGTTCTCATTTATGGTGAGCATATTTTTTCCTGATCTAGAAATCTATCAGTCATGTTCAAATATCCTGGTCGAACACTGAGCAGGAATATTGTGGCAGATCCAGCAGAACGAATGCTGCTCGATTGGCCAAAGAGATTCCATATAATCAATGGAATAGCTAGAGGATTATTGTATCTTCATCAAGATTCTCGACTGAGAATTATCCATCGTGATCTCAAGGCAAGCAATGTTCTTTTGGACTCTCAAATGAATCCAAAGATATCAGACTTCGGGTTGGCAAGAAGTTTTGGAGGAAACGAGACTGCTGCTAAAACACGCAGAATAGTTGGAACATAGTAAGAATCTATGCCAGTCCCAACGCTATACACACTTACACCATTGTCATTGTATTTTCTAAACAAATCATGTTTATACTTTATACTCCATTGCAGTGGCTACATGGCTCCAGAATACGCAATCCATGGCTTATTCTCCGTGAAATCAGATGTATTTAGCTTCGGTGTCTTAGTATTAGAGATTGTTTGCGGCGTAAGAAACAGGGGATTTTCGCATAGAGATCACAGCTTCAACCTTCTGGGCTATGTAAGTACTTCTCTGTCAGAACCTCCATACTACAGTTACTAGTATAGCAGAAACTAGATATTGGTAGCCGATCCGTATGATGATCAGAAATGTAGTATGAGTGTATGACACTGTGATGTTACCGAATTTGTGCAGGCATGGACACTTTATAGAGAAGGGAGGTCAGTGGAACTGGCAGATGGTTGTATAGCTAACTCCCTTAACTTGGTAGAAGTTTTAAGAACAATTCATGTAGGCTTATTATGTGTGCAACAAAATCCAGACGATAGGCCGAACATGTCTTCAGTCGTTCTGATGCTGGGAAACGAGGGTGTGTTTCTGGAAGCGAAACAGCCTGGTTTCTTCACTGAAAGAGATGACTTTGCTTCATCTACACCAGATGGAGCATGCTCAACCAATGGCATAACCATTACAATGCTAGAAGCCAGACAGTAAGCTTGCAAAGCATATAACTTCTTCCCTGTACTAATTGGAACATTCTATTTGGTCCAAATCTTTGTATAGTAAAATTCCACAAGGTTGATGTAATGTGTAGTTGGTTGCTAATTATGTTTGTCTCATCTAGCTCAATTTATTTCTAAGAAACTGACATCATACAAACTTGTAAACTTCCTTTTCCATTATAATATTAAATATATTCTTACATTTATCAATAATTACAGTCATCATTATCATTATGAATTTAAAGTCTCAGGAGGAAATTGTAATGTTTTGATAAAACGTGTTTTGGTATAACAAGTGTAATATTTTGATACTCTAAATTATTTTGGTGTAAGAGGGGTAATGTTTATTTTTATATATTTTTTATATTGGGCTAGGTAGTACATATATTTCAAGTTTTGGCAAAAGCTTATTGGTCCCCCACATCATAAATTCTCTTTTGAAGTTTCAATTGTGTTGACAAAACGAAGGTGCCCAGAACAATATTGAGACCGCAGTAATAAATTAATATGCCACAAAGTTGACCGCAATCAAATTGCATGAAAGAAAGTTCTAAATCTAAAATATTAATAACCAAAAAATACATTTATTTATAAGAGTTGGTGATTAAATTACAAATATGATAAGAATTTTAAAAACGTTATATTCGTCTTTTTTAACTAAAAAAGAGACCGTATATCACTCAGGATTATTTGTGTTAATTTATAGTCAATGGAGAAATGAAAATCAACTTTGCTCAGGTCTCAGGATCAAAAAGCTACTGAAAGAATTGTGTGCATCCATTCCATACCATAAACATCTCTTCCATGAAAGCTCTCACTTTACTAGTTATAGTAATATCCTCCTCAGTGAACTTTTATTCAGTTACATATGCAGTGGATACCTTAAGTTCTACTACAAGCATTAGAGATGGTGAGACGCTGGTATCATCTGATGGAAAGTTCCAGCTGGGATTTTTCAGCCCTGGAAGCTCCACAAATCGGTATGTTGGACTTTGGTACAGGAACATACCCGTCAGGACGGTCCTGTGGGTCGCCAATCGAGCCGTTCCAATCGCCAACACCACAGGCGTGGCGCTGCGAATGTCCGAGCTTGGATTCTTGGTCTTGGTAAACGAAACAAATGGGGTGATATGGTCGTCTAACAACTCCAGGTCAGTCCAGAATCCAATTGCACAGTTGCTGGACTCTGGAAATCTTGTGGTTAGAGATGCGAATGATGCAAGACGGGAGAATTTCGCTTGGCAGAGTTTTGATTATCCGACTGATACTTATTTACCAGGTATGCAGGGGCGGAGACAGGGTGGGGCGGTCGCTCCAGAATTTTTTTTCAAATTCTTATATTTTTATATTAAAGTTTTAAAAATTTGTATTTCGTCCGACCCAAATTCTTGAAATTGTATTTTCTGGACACTTGACTTTGCCCCTGCAGGTATGAGACTCGGAAGAAACTTGGTTACAGGGTTAGAGAGGTCTTTAGTGTCATGGAGGAGTGTAGATGATCCTGCTCCAGGGGACTACACTTTACGATTGGATCGGACTGGATATGCGCAGATACTCCTGGTAAGGGATAATATCACCCAGTTGAGGATCGGTCCCTGGAACGGTATCCTGTTCAGTGGGGCTCCGAATGGCAGGTCGGGAGTAGCGTATTCAGCATCATTTGTGATGAATGAAAATGAGGTAAGCTACATTGAGGATGCTGTTGGTAATTCGCAGATCAGAAGTGCCCTGAGCCCGTCCGGTACATTGGAGCAGTCTACATGGGTCGACGGGAGAGGTTGGGTTCCATTTCTTACTCTTCCACTGGATGTATGCGACACTTACGGGTCGTGTGGTGCGTCTGGGACTTGTAATGTCGGGAATTCTCCACCATGTGGATGTCTTGATCGATTCACCCCGAGAGATCCTGATGGGTGGGCTGATTGGACGAACGGATGCGTTAGAAGGAGTAATTTGAGTTGCGAAGGCGATGTTTTCTTGCTGTACTCTGAAATCAGACTACCGGACACTAGATACTCGTGGTACAGTAATACAAGCATGACGCTTGACGACTGCAGATATGAATGCGCAAAGGATTGTTCGTGTATGGCTTACGCCCAGTTAGACATAAGCAGACGAAGCGGGTGTCTTTGGTATACAGAGCTGATCGATATACGAAGTGCAGCTCGAAATGGACAAGATCTATACATTAGAATGGCTTCTTCTGAGTCAGGTATTCTTTTTCTGTTTCTTACAGCCCTGTAGTCTTTGATACTGTATTTGGACAATAATGCTTGATTTTTGAATCAGAACATGAAGAGGCTAAAGCAAAGAATAGACAGATACTGATTGCAAGCTTGACATCCATGACTGGATTACTGGTAATTATTGGCTTGGTTGTCTTCATTTATGTCAGAAAGAGGAAGAATAGTCAGAAAACAAGAGGTAATTGATTTGAGGACTGTTTTCTCACAGAACACAGATTGGACTCTTTCAATCTGCATCTTTAGTTGCAAGTTTCATTTCTGTGTTTGCAGAACTATACGATGAGCTACCGGTATTCGAGTTATCAGTAGTTTTGGCTGCAACAGATAGCTTCTCTATCAGTAATAAGATTGGAGAGGGTGGATTTGGTGCTGTTTATAAGGTAAGTTACTATTCCAATTGACTTGTTACCAACAAGTTATAGAATATAGAAATGAGCATACAAGTTATGTTGACAGGGCATCCTAGAAACTGGGCAAGAAATTGCAGTGAAACGGCTAGCGAAGGACTCGATGCAGGGACTAGACGAATTCAAGAATGAAGTTGCCTTCATTGTGAAACTTCAGCACAGAAATCTAGTGCGCCTTCTAGGCTGTTGCATCCAAAGTGAAGAAAGTATGTTGATATATGAATATATGCCCAACAAAAGCCTGGATGCTCTCATTTTCGGTGAGTCCACTTTTCTATTGTACAATTATACTATCATGCTAATGAGTAACCTACAACAAAAATATACAAAAATTGGCAGACGAAAAGGCACGATTGCAGTTAGATTGGCCGAAAAGATTCCATATTATCAATGGAATTGCTAGAGGACTATTGTATCTTCATCAAGACTCTCGATTGAGAATTATCCATAGAGATCTCAAGGCTAGCAATGTGCTGCTCGACTCTGAGTTGAACCCGAAGATATCAGACTTTGGGACAGCAAGAAGTTTTGGAGGAAATGAGACTACAGCTAAAACACACAGAATTGTTGGAACATAGTAAGAATCTATGGCAGGCGGTCTCCCAATTAACATTTTACACATCGTCACTGTCTTTCTAATCTCGTTGCATGTTGCTACTTGGCAGTGGCTACATGGCTCCAGAATACGCAATCCATGGAGTATTCTCAGTGAAATCAGATGTATTTAGCTTTGGTGTCCTAGTACTGGAGATAATTTGTGGAGTAAGAAACAGGGAATTCTCCCACAAAGATCACAGTTTCAACCTTCTGGGACATGTAAGTTAAGAATATTTACCTATATCTATACGGATTCCAACATGGATTCGTTCTTCAGAAATTGCCAACTATACTAGATATCTATGCCAGATAATCAGAAATGTAGTGATGTTACCTGGCTTTCGCAGGCATGGACACTGTATAGAGAAGGGAGGTCGCTGGAGCTGTCCGACTCCTCTATAGATAACTCTCTTAACTTGGCAGAAGTTGTAAGATCAGTTCATGTGGGCTTATTATGTGTGCAACAAAATCCAGAAGATAGACCAAGCATGTCTTCTGTGGTTCTGATGTTGGGCAATGAGGGTGTATATCCGGACGCCAAACAGCCTGGTTTTTTCACCGAAAGCGATGCATTTCCTACTCAAAGTTCACCTAGCACAGATGTAGCATGTTCAATCAATGACATGACCATTACAATGTTAGAGGCCAGACATTAAAACTTGTAGATGTAACTTCTTCCACCAACATTTTTGCCTGCAAACGTTCTGGTCTTATAGTCTTATCTAGATTTTGTGATTCCACAAGCAGTATATTTCTGTGGTGTCACCTTAAGGTTACTTTAATCGAGGTGGTGCCAAGTTAGAGCCAAAAAACAAAATGTCACAACTTCAGCTACCATTTTCGGACTTTTCCGGTTTTCCCCCGACTTGTGTTATAGACAAGTTGTGAAGAATGTTTCATCCCAGACAGCTTTAATAGGCAAAAATTGTTAACGATGGGTCACTATGGAACAACTCGAAACACCATAGCTACAGCATCGTAAGGGATCGAACTCATTCGTGCTTAGTCAATTGGAGAACTCGGCAACCAATTGACCAGAAGAAAGACTGAATACTCCAGAAGCTAAATATATATACAGGTGGCAGGGGAATTATAGAATTCTAAATAAGATCCACACAATTAGAAGTTGTTCAGATTTCAGGAACAAGTCACAATGTTACAAGACAGGCGAGGTTTTATAGGTAGAAGTGCTAAGATGATTACAAGGAACCAGAAAGCTAAATCAACAACTCTTCAAGTACATCCAGATGCGAAGTAAATCTGACCAAAATACATGCTGAATTGTAGAGACAGTAGACGGCTCTTCTACATGCTGCAAAGAGGGAGGGAAGAAAATAAGACAATTAATTCAGTTGAACGTCCAATGAATAGAGATTAGATGAAGCCGAGTTTTAAAAAAGAATGGTAGCCACATGCAAATGTTTGCATACCTGCAATAATAATACGGAGTCATCAAACAGAGAGTGCCTCAAGAATCTGCAAGAAGAATATAAAGGAATGTTTAGCAATAAATCACCAAGAGAACAAGTTTCGACATTCTAAATACTCCAGAAGATCCACTCATGGGAGCGTAAAGTTCCTATACAGTACTAAAGTAGGCAGGCAAGGAGTTTTTGAAATCTTATCCAAACACAATTAAAACAAGCTGCACCAGCTCTTCTTTTGATTGAAGCCCCAAAAGGGGTAATTCAACAAGCAAATATCAAAGTGGAGGTAAATAACTTCCACTTAGGCTTCCTTTAGTTTGAGGGGAATAGAGGGGAGAAAAACGAAGTTTTCATGGAAAATGTTTAGGGGGGAATAAATTTTTCCTTATTTTGCTTTCATTTGGATGTCATTTACATTTTCAGGGGAAAATATTTAGTTAACTTTATTGTATTTATTTAGTTTATGATACTAGTTAATTTATTAGTGTAGAGAAATATATCATAAAAGATTTTTCCAAGATTTTCTATTCTTTTTTACTATTTTTAAATTTTCCGAATTTCTTTACCATAAACCAAATGGTGAAAATGATATTTTCCTTTTTTTAAAAATGTTTCCCATATTTTCCCTCAAACCAAGGAAAGGGGTTTTCAGCATTAAAAACTCCGGAATAGATGACGCCCAATTAAACACTTAGGGCATAAACATAAAGTGCCACATCTTACTCTACAAGGGAACCAAAAGTCACATGTTTTGAGACATTATAACACTTCATTATCAGATAGGAACCATAAAAGAGAGTAGATTAAGGAATTGGACTACTTTAATGTGATTAAGACCTACTAAAGCAATCTGTCATGATATGCTCTTGATATCATAAACCATATATTTTACTATGTTAAAATGTTTTATTTCGAGAAATCATTTCAAAGAGAAACAAACATGGATAGCAAAGCCTGGAGACAACTGAAAAAATGAACGATACCATACATGCTGAGATTTAGTAATTCATGGAGAGCAAGACCAACAAACAAACAGGCACCAAAAAGAGCGAGCCAGACGATTAGATGCCACGTAGGTGATTTTCGAAGGCAGAACACATTTAACAGATTACCCCGGGCAAGAACTTGCATTCTACGGACACCTTACATATCAGTAGTAAAAACTAAACAACCACCCACCCGACCAATGTTCAGACTTCACACACCTAAAGTTTTAGTCGACTTTCCTTATTTGTGCAAATTTGCAATTCGATGTTTATTAAATGCATGATCTACCACTAGTTAAATAAGAAAGAGTGTCTAAATCATAACTATTCTAGTCAACCTAGCAATAAACTAGATCAAATCGAATAGAGCATGTCACTATGTGCATTCTATAGCAAGCAGCTTAGTATCCAAGCAACCGTAAGAAATCACTGGCAACAATAATATTTCACCGTTTTAGTAGAGTAAGTCAACATGTGCATTAGGTAGCAAATCAACTGAGTATCGAAATCTAATCAAACCCAACAACGCATCACATAATTCTAGCAATAAGCTTGACACCTGTGCGAACAGATATTTGAATTCTATAGCAATCGGCAGAATATCAAATCAAGGCCAATAACGCATCACACAATTCATTCAATACAATGCACAATTCTACCGAAATGAGGCAATGAGCATAAGCAAAATACCTTTCTTCTCATCCAAAGCCTGAGGAGACGACAGAGGCGGCTCAGCGGGTTTCTCAGAAGCGTCCTTATCATCAGGGAACCTAACCACAACAACCGGACAAACGCAATGCCTAACACAATAATCACTAACACTCCCAAGCTTGCCATCACTCCCTCTCTTAGTAGCCCCAAACCCCCTACTGCCCATGATCAAAGCACTCAACCCTAACCTCTCGACTTCCAAGCAAAGCCTCTCCCTCATATCATGATCCTTGACAATATGTATCTTAAACGGAATGGGCGCATCAACGAGCGGCTGCGCAATATCCGAAGTCTTAGTCGACGTAAACGTATCAAAATAGTCCTCGAGCTTCTGTCTGGACTCCTCATCCTCGGCGTCAGTAACAGAAACGTCGACGGAGCCCCAATCAGCGCCGTACAGGACGGATGTAGGACGCACGTGGAGGAGAATGACGGCGTCGCCAGGACGGAGGTAGTGGTGGACGGACCATTTGACGGCGAAGGCGGATTCGTCGCTGAGATCAACGGCGATGCCGATTTTGCGCTGGGCGTTGGCAGTGGGGGTTTCGTTGGAGAGAGGAGTAGTGGGGGGAGGGAAGCGAGGGGAGGAGGATCGGACTTTAACGGCGGCGAGGAGGGGGAGGTCGGAATCTGAGGGTGGCGTTTGGGATTGTTGTTGCATTTTGAAATTAAATTGGGGAATTTGGAATTTTGCTTCTTTGTGAAGGAAGGTTGACTGAGTGAGTAGTGGAGTGGGAGAGGGAGAACTGTGAGATTGTGAAAATGAAATGAAATGAAATGGAAAAGTAATGGGGTGGTTAATGTGATTATCTTAAGTTTGGGGAATTTTTAGAATATGCTTTATTAATCAAATCAACTTGCCTTGCGCTGTCATTTTCATTTTCCTTTTCTCATACTCCGCCCATAATCACAAGTTCACAACTCTCAACTAGTGATCTCAAACGAGTCGAGTCGAGCCGAGTATTCTCGGCTCAAGCTCGAGCCGAGCTCGAGCTCGACTCGTTAAGGAAAACGAGGGATAAATTGAGCTCGAGCTCGGCTCGAGTTCGAAAATTAACGAGCCTTTTTCGAACTTTAACGAGCTTTTTTCGAGCCTTAGCGAGCTTTTTCAAAATAATAAGGCTTACAGAGCTTTATCGAGTCGAGCCCAACTCGGCCCGTTAAACTAACGAGCACAAAACGCGGCTCC
>JAYMSL010002108.1:0-15071 GCA_036897195.1 Plantago coronopus
ATGAACATCATTATCCAACTCTAGCCTAATTATATCAAATTATTATTCCCAAATTCTGAAAACTATAAAAACAACACCATCAAATAGACTTTCCTGAAATTAATGTTCCCATAACTATAATTTATTATTATTTTCATTATTTCAAATTAATTAATTTACAAATTTATACCAAGAAACTCTAATAGGTCAAAATAATGTTACTTATTTAGACTTTGTAGTAGTATTAAATTAAAGTAATTAATAATTAACAAGTTGTTATAATTGTAAAAATTAATTTTAGTCTTTATCGGTTTATTTAACAATTCAATTCTAATTTGAACACGCATAACTCTTAACAAGAAGTTGCATGGTCCGAACTCCACTCTTCGTGAGACAGATGGAGTAGTCTCTAAACCTTTCATACAAAGGAAACAAAGATCGAACCCACGACCTCTTGAATTCGGAATGTCGTAGCTTACCACTCAACTACGAACGCTTTTTACCATTTTTTTATATCTTCTTCAATTATATCATTTTATCATAATGAAAGGCTATATAATACACCTAGTGTGTTTATAATTACTACTTACTAGTTAAATTATAATTAAAATTAATTAATTTATGTAATGGATACCAAAAAATTCGGAAGGTCAAAATAATGCTACTACTACTTATTTGGACTTGGTAGTACTAGTAGTATTAAAGTAAGTAGCTACTATAACGATAACTGTGAGTGCAAATATGCAAAATGCAATCAATCATGGCATATTTGGCATAAATAACAAAACAGCTTCAAACACGGATCCTTCTCACATGAATGAATCATCATCGTCTTCAATTTTCACCAGACTCTCTCTCTCTCTCTCATTCTTTCTGTTATATATAAACCCAACCCAACCCGACTGCCTCCCCATACTACTTTTTTTGTTTCTCTCACCTCTCTCTCTCTCTTCCTTTTCCCCCAATCAACTCTACACCATATATATACATACTCCGACTTGCACTTGCTTTCAAAGCCTTCATTCCAATTAGGCTGATTCTCCTCCGCCATATCATCGAATTCTCCGTTGAACATCTCAATTTCTCCTTAATTCTATTGTTTGTTGATGCTTATCTAAAACTCCTCGCCTTCCCAACGCTTTGCCGGTACCCTCCTTTTTCAATATTGCCTTTGCATGTTTGCCTTTACGCCCCTAAACTAGACTCCTTCGATTTTCTTCAATTTTCATGTTTGCTTCTTTTTAAAAATATTGTTTTTATTCGTTTAAACGACACGTAGTAACCTAACTTTTGAGTGGTGCTGATTGTTCTACACTGGATTATTTTATTCATACTGGTAAAGGTTCAGTTGTTAATGTGCGCTCATGCTGCTTTACAGCCAGCCCTTGTCTTTTAGCTCAGCTGGAGCTTTAGAGCATGTTGTCCAGATTTATTTGTTTTCTTTTTGTTGGATTTGATGTGGTTAAGTCGGATTTGGTTTTTTAGTTAAAACTTGATTTCTTTTTTCTTCTGAGATTTGGTTGGTTCTACAGCTCTTGATCAATCTGAAAGGTCAATACTACTTCTCCAGTGAAATTTTTCCAAGTAGTTTGTTTAGAAAATTGAAGTAAAAGGGAGAGCGATAGATTGTTCTATATTGTCTGCAGTCATTAGTTGAGGATTTGTGGAGTTCAATTTGCTGCTGTATTGCAGGTCAAAGGTAGACAATTTTATTTTTGAGATTGAGGATAAGTACTGGAGAAGTTTATGTCTGCTCATTTGGGTTGGTGTAAATGAATGACTTCATGTTAGAATGTCAGTGATGATGCATCACATCACATTTAGTAATGGTGTATGTACAAAGCTAGATTGCTATTGAGTTATTTCTGTTGGTGATGTGTATAGTATGCATATGTGGGAACTGGGAAGTAAGAAAGCTTGTCCATTGACTGTTTTACTTTCTGCTAACTCAATGATGTGTGCTTTGTAGCGTTTTTATTAACATTGCTGCTTTGAACTGTGAGTATATAGTTATGATCACTGATCATGTGAAATTTAGAAATTTCTCCTTTATGGCACACTTAAACGCTGATGTTAAAGCCATCTCAAGTTAGGGTAATTTGATTTCATATCTATCTTGTCTGAGATATTTGCTTTTACGCTGATACAGAAATGGTTGCTTTCGGGAAAAAGTTGAAGGAGAGACAAATCCAAGAATGGCAAGAGTACGTATCTATTACTCTGTTTCCACAGCCATAATCACATTTTTTATATTACTGTATTTCATAATCATTCTTAACATGACATGTACTTAAATGCACCGGATAGAGTTATTCAGTTTATAACATAAAATGTGTAGACTTTGTGCACACTTTGAGATATCAATACTCCACTACTAGTTTACTTTCCTATGAACAATGAAGCTGCTTTTATATGAAGAACGATAGACAGTTGTTGAATTATTCTAAACTTGGTAGAAGCAGATATAATAAAAGACGATTTTGTGATTTGAGATATCAATACACCACCACTAGTTACTTTCCTATGAACATTGAACAATGAATCTGTTTTCATATGAAGAAGGAAATATATTAGACCGGCTGTTAAATTATTCCAATCTTGATATAAGCAAATATAATACAAGAACATCTTAAGATATCTACACCAGTGCAGCTCAATTGTATTGCATGCAACATGGTTACCTTACAGCCAATAATGTGACCTTTTCTTTCGGTTGTCTCCAGATATTACATCAATTACAAATTGATGAAGAAAAGGGTAAAACAGTATGCTAATCAAATTGAATCTGGTGCATTGGATCGTCGGCATGTTCTCAAAGATTTTTCGCGGATGCTGGATATTCAGGTATGTGATTACTTGAAATAGTACTCATATTCACAATCCTACTTACATATATTTATGCTACATTTAACTGAATATTCACATACAAATATCCAGCATCTCGCAGATGATAAATATAAATTTTTTATTTGAACTTGTATTCTGTTATCACGCTTGGAGTTCCTTGACATTCATCAAAATGAAATTCATTACTGGTCTTGTATCTTGTTGTTGCATTTCTTCTAAGCACTTATATTCT
Organism: Plantago coronopus; assembly: GCA_036897195.1. Lineage (NCBI taxonomy): Eukaryota > Viridiplantae > Streptophyta > Magnoliopsida > Lamiales > Plantaginaceae > Plantago > Plantago coronopus. The sequence goes on from JAYMSL010002108.1 coordinate 3,059, forward strand.
TCTTTTCATTCATTCTTTCCTTCATACTTGAACATGTTGGTAAGTATATGTTGTCATGCAACCATCTAGTTAGTAGAATTTCATGTTGTCTTTGTTATTGTCATTGCAGCTGGAAAAAATTGTACTTTTCATGTTGGAACAACAAGGCCTCCTTGCAACCAGGATAGCTCATCTTAATGAGCAACAAGAAGTTCTTCAGGAAGAGCCTGACTTTTCGAAATTAGCAGACCTAAGAGAAGGTTACAGAGCAGTGGGACAAGATCTTCTTAAGCTTCTTCATTTCATTGGAGTGAATGCTATTGGTCTGCGGAAAATCCTCAAGAAATTTGATAAGCGATTTAGGTACAAATTCACAGATTACTATGTGAGGACTCGTGCCAATCATCCTTATTCCCAACTCCAGCAAGTGTTCAAGCATGTGGTAAGATGCTTAGATTGGAATACAATCCCTCGCAGTTAGTGACCTTTTCTATAGTCTCCATACTTGCGTAGGGAATTATCGTGCTATAAATTTAATAATCTTGTCAATGCTTAGACTGATCTCCAACTTGATTGCTAATTGCAGGGTTTAGGAGCTGTAGTTGGAGCTATATCTCGCAATCTTTCGGATCTTCAGGATCGCCAAGGAAGCTACTTATCGATTTATGACCAGCCAACGCTTCCTCTCCAGGTGTGTACGTGTTGAACATTCTTTCACTTGTCTACATTTCACAACCTACTGCATTACTGTTTACTGTCTTTTAAAGTAATTTTAGTTGACTTATTCCTATTCAAATTAATATGCAGGAACCTATTGTGGACATGCTGAAAGCAGAAGTTGACAAATTGACTTGCACGACAAATTTCTTGAACTTCTTGGGGCAGCATGCACTTATTATGCAGGAAGATTTGCTGCCTTCACTTGTTGAAGAACAAGTTGATGATGAACGTTACCATTTCATGTCACTTCTTTTGAATCTGGTAAATACGTTTTTATATATGGTGAATACATATATCATTGTCCCGACGGCAGATGACTACTCTACGAGTCTTGGAGCAGCACCGACGGTCTGTGGTATTGTGATTGGGGCAATGGCAGTAGCTCAAATATTCTCTTCCGTATATTTCAGTGCCTGGTCTAATAAATCATACATCAGACCTTTGATTTTCAGTAGCATTGTCCTTTTCTTGGGAAATGTGATGTACGCACTGGCTTTTGATTTCAATTCAATAACAGTCCTTTTGCTTGGCCGACTACTTTGTGGGTAGGTGACTCTCCTCTTTGTCTTGTCTCTGTTGTTTGTTTTCAGTTTTTCCTGGCTTGTAATCACAATTGTCTATGACTCAGTTTCTGTCTAATGCATAAGGGGGTGTAGCTTATGGTGCTATGCATGTGGTTCTTGTATGTTTTGTGAAATTTGTTTTGTTTTAACTACTTTGCTTCAAGTATGTCTTCATGTTTTAAATTACATGAAGCCATTTAAGTGATGCACAGATGTGTACATATGCTTTCTTATTGTAGTCATTCATTTATTCTGGAATTTACAGAAGCAAGTAATATGCTCCTCAATGTCTTGTGCTCTATCTTGAAGTTATTGGCTTCTGTTATCTATGTAAACTAACATTTTCATTGCTTCAATGAACTTGTAGGTTTGGTTCTGCCAGAGCAGTCAACCGCCGTTACATCAGTGACTGTGTGCCACTTAAAATTCGAATGCAGGCATCAGCAGGTTTTGTTAGTGCTAGTGCTCTTGGAATGGCTTGCGGTCCGGCCCTTGCTGCATTACTCCAAGTTAAATTCACACTCTTCGGTCTGACGTTCAATCAAGACACGTTGCCTGGTTGGGTAATGGCAATTGGGTGGTTAATTTATTTGGTCTGGTTGTGTATCTCATTCAGAGAACCTGTCCGTGATGATGATGAAATCATTCAGGTCGCACAAGTGACTAGTGTTGGTATGTTTCTATATATTTGCTTAAAATATATTTTTGGCTTTCATCTCTCCTTTCTGTCCGTAATAATAGCTGATTGCATAATAATTGGTTGATAATTACTCAAGGGAGCAGGAGAAAACAAAGCGTTGCAAAATTATGTATAAATATTATATTACAAATAAAATTTTGCTGCTCTAGAGGAATCTTCCCTATAACGTTAAAATGTAATATACATGAGGACATTAGCTTATCTGACCTGCGTGACGTTTTATCTAATAATAGTACTACTCTGATGCTAGGACATATCAGACAGGATTAGACAAACATACAGTTAAAGTGAATAGCAGAATTATTATTCAAAAGCGTATTGTTTCTTTAACTTACTGCTACGGTGCTACCTTTGCATAAGTGTATTACAGTTTGCAACTGTTCTATATGTTTGATGACATTTATCTATATTGTTGCTACTATCTTATTTGCTTCCATATGTACACATACATAAGTGAACTTAGCGGCAAGTAAACTGAAGGCATTAGGGGACCCTGACACTGTATTCTGATCCATTTGTATCCATATAAGCTATACAACTCAAGACTAATGCAATTTCTTTGAACAGCCGAACAGGATACACTTGAGAAGGGTCTTGCACAGCCATTACTTCTGACAGAAAAAGAACATGAACAAGGCGATGAAGGGGAACAAGAAGAGGAGAGTGAAGAGGCTCCAGAGGATTCTCGCCGGCCAGCTAATTCGCTAGGAGAAGCCTATAGTTTACTTACTCCTTCTGTTAAGGTAATGCTCTTATAGTTTGAGACTTGTGTATATGTTGTACTCTGTCATTACATAACTATGTGAGTTGTAAATAGAAAGTTCATAGAATATTTGTTGATCGTTAGCAGTTATTACTGGATGATGATAGTACCTGGACAGCTAGGCATTTCTGCTACACATGAAGTCAAACGTGATGCCAATAAAGTTGATCAATTGGCCAAATGTGGATATGTTTGTTTGTGACCTTTAGTTATATGATTATGTGTCACTTCTATGGTTGCATCATTGCATGTATATGTTCTACATCTCGAAAGTAGGCTTGAAGAATAAGGACTACGAAAGTGGATGTGTTTTGTATCATCAGATGCATGCCAAATTTCCGTTTCGATGTGCTATGAGTTTTATCTGGGTAGAGGCATTTATTAGGGAAACAAGAGGGTAGTGCTCTTGTAGGATTTTACGTTATAAGTGTCAATTTTTAATGAATATCTGGATTTGTAGTGATCCATTTCACTGATTATGCATGGGTTTATATGATTTACAGGTTCAGCTGTTGATATACTTTATGCTAAAGTATGCGATGGAGATTTTACTTTCAGAATCAAGTGTTGTGACAACCTACTATTTTGGTTGGACAACAAGTACAGTGTCGATTTTTCTTTTCTGCCTCGGTCTTACGGTTCTGCCAGTCAATATTGTTGTTGGGAGTTACATAAGCAATATGTATGAGGACAGGTAATTCCTTATATTCTAGACCAATGCATTTATTATCCATGCTTTGAAATAGATGTTCAACTTTATTTCTCCACCTTATTTAATATACATCCAAGTTCCAACTCTAAAGATTCTTGGTTTTTTTGGAAAAAATTGTGTGTTGCATGACTTTTCCCTGCCTGAGTTCCATTTCGAATGATGCTTGTGTCTTCTTTCATTATATCTGCTGGCGTAAACAACTTAGTAGTTATGATACTACGAATGTTTGAAATCTGTATTGATTGATTATGGTTGTATGTAGCGAAGGGCTGAACTGAACTGTAACTTTCCTACTTTATTTTGTTCAGAATTAGCAGAGGCTAAAACCTTGCTTCCTGAGTTTTATTGCTTTTGATATACTAGTTCATAATCTTGGATGTTGATTGATATACACGCAAGAAATTCTTCTTGCACCCCCAAACCCCCACACTGTATTTATGTAAAAAAATCAGTCTTGACCAATACAGATTCTATACTTATGCTGAAAACTGATAATGTTTTGCTTGCAATCTTTAACACAATATGTTCTTACTACCATTGATCCATTTGCAGGCAAATACTACTGGCGGCTGAAATATTTGTCTTACTGGGTATACTTTCCAGCTTCCAGTTTATAGTGGCCTATACTGCGCCACAATATATTGTCTCAGGCCTTGTCATGTTTGTAGCTGCTGAAGTATTGGAAGGTATGGGTTCTATTTCAATTGATTTGGCTATACGGTGTAATCATGTCTAGATTATGGAAGAGAATATTGTACAATCTTCACAGAACATCATGTGATTTTCTTGCCACTTTTGCAGGGGTCAACTTGTCTCTCCTCTCAAGGGTGATGTCATCTCGGCTTTCTCGCGGAACATACAATGGTGGGCTTCTGTCAACAGAAGCTGGTACTCTTGCTCGAGTGGTTGCTGATGCAACAATCACACTGGCAGGATATCTGGGCCAAAGTAGGCTCTTAAATGTGACTCTCCTCCCATCGCTCGTTATATGCATAGGATCCATCATCGCCACCTGTTGTACCTACAACACCCTGTACTAGGATGGCCTTGTCTGCATAGACAGCCCTATTCTTTATTGTTTCTCTAAATGTGGTTATATCTAGCTTGCCTGAAATTTTGATTTTTGCTGTTCTGTTTCCCCAAAATTTTAGCTTGAATGTGTATTGACTATTGAATATTATTGAATGTCATAAGAAAATAACCATTTCATTGTACTCATCTTTACTCGTATCACAGGTAGATGAATGTCCGTAATAGCTACTCGAAAAATGTTATAAAAATGAAGTGAGAAAGTGATGTTAGCCTACTGGTGAAGGCAGATTAGTTTGAATCTTTAGTGTGGTCTGTATATGATCTGAAGGTGACACCTAACCTAACTTGTTAATCGATGATTATAACAGATATAGTGAAGGTAGAATTTGATATAAGATATACTCTCCTGTCCGTCCAAGTGAGTCTCATCTTGACTTGAGCACATTATTTAAGAAGAGTAGTAGTATATTGGTATATAGTACAAGTGGGGTATAGTAAATTAATTAATGGAAAGTAAAGTAGTATAAGTGGGGTTGAATTGTGATAGTTTATTGATATATAGTACAAGTGGGGTAGGAGTGTTTGATTTAAAAGTAATAAAAGGTTTCCTTTTTTAGACATGGGCTGAATTGAGCGGATGCCCGAAATGAAAAGATGAGGCTGAATTGAGCGGACGGAGGGAGTACGAGTTTAATTCGACAGCTAACCTGCAGTACTAGTGAAGAATATGACACAGTATATGCCAAAGAAGTCCCGACCAAAAACATGCATGGTAGTATGGTACCACAAGTCCACCAGCTTGGGATGCAATAACTAAAGCAGCAGGCAGCATGGAATTAGTATCTTTCTTCAACCGTCCAGCGTATTGCCGGTTGATTTTCATCAGCCACACATATTATTGTTCATCCTAGCCCTCACCCTAATTACGTTTCGTTTAATTCGTCTGAAAATCTCCTAACAGAGCTGAATGTACTTGAACTTATTTCAAGTATAAATTCCAACTACAAAAATCTAAATTGAACAAACATAAATTTAAAGTAAACTGAATAGAGTCTTACGGATGTTAACAAGTTATAATTGTATAGAGTGTATGGTGCGTATACAAGCTAAATCGAGTGTCTGGTGCGTATGACGCTACTATTATGTATAGAGAGAGTATTAAGCTTACATGCATATTTAACTCCGTAGTTCAAAGCACAAACTTCCAAATTCATTTTATTTATTAAAATAAGACTATTCAATACTTTTGGAGTATTATAGTATGAAAGTGAGGTGGTTGAATTACTTTTAGACTTATTATAAGTAAAGAGGCGAATAATGATACCTCACAAGCATGTCCGGATAGGAAAATAAAAGTTTTATTTGTGAGTGCATGTGAAGATTTTGATAGTTTGCTATCTAAGTGTAATTCTTGTACACTTATAAGTTGTATCAGTGTTAATAATATTTTGTCGTTACAACATACTTAAAAACCCTTTTGTGATCAAATTGAGTTTGTTGAAAAGAAAGTTTGAGTGGATTAAGTATGAGTCGGAGACGGACCAAACATTCTTTCGAGTTATTTACGAATAAATTATCCGTTAACACGAGTCAAACTCATAGTTCTACTTTGATGGAATCTAATGAAACATGGTACCAGAGATGTAGTTAGGGCCTATATGGTTCGTGATAAAATCACAAAGGCATAAACTATAAGGATATCCAAAGCATATTTGGATGGCTCCTCTAGCTAGGGCCTAGGAATAAGCATATGGTTTGTTTAGTTGTTTTACACTAGTATATATATACTGCCATTGAAATGTGATCAATATATATAGATCATCTCAGTCTCAAATTCTCAATATATATATATATATCTCATCTTTAGATATGTAGACACTGCCGCACTTGTATGGTATGTGAAAATATAAGCAAACAAGTTTTAGGGCTTCTCTCCTTTGGGCAGTTATTGATACAACTAATATTTAGTTGTTACTTATATATTACTACCTGCCAAAGGAGAGTTGCCCTAAGACTGCTTTAGCTTAACTTAAGGTGCTTCATTTTAAGGGCGGGTGATTGTATTTACGGGTTCCTATAAACCCCGTGAATTTTCTTCGGCTAATATATATATATATATATATACTCTTCTGTTAAAAAAAAAAAGGGAATGGGCTTACGAGATCGATATGCAGACATGAGCTATTTTCACTTGTCTTGTCTTGTGTGTGCAGTTTTCTCATCATGTAAGTTTTTGTGTTATTTTACACTCATAGAGGCCCTTGACTCTAGAGTGACACAAAAGATTGTGAATAATATGTGTACTTACAAAAACCATCTTTAACTGGGCGTTAAAACAAATTGACCATTTCTTTTTGAACAATTACAAAGTCACCTAAAATATGTGTTTGTTTGTAATTAAAATGAGAAAAAATAAAAAAGTCATCCTTCTTCGGGGTTTAGCTTTTATTGTTTAAATTAGAGGGAAATTTTCGTAATTGGTGAATTTTTAAGGGGTAGTTTATGTAATTATCAACGAGTGCTTTTGTTCAACTGAACTTATTATTTCATGAAAATAAATGATTGTATGACTAATAATAGATGATGCGTTACAAAATCCATGATGTTTTGTAACCTAAAGGAAAATTGATTTCTGAAAAGTTTAAAATATTTAGAAATGATTGGCGTTACATACGTTGAATTACATACTTTGTAATAAGTTAATAAGCGAAGTTATACCAAAGATAAGAATGCTTACTTTAAAATTTTGATTTCATCAGGTGAATAAAATTATACTTGAATGTGTATTACCAAATTAATGTCTAATGTTTGCATCAAAGTAGTTGATTTTATACACATAATTGTTTTGTTTATTTTAAATTAGTATTTATAAATATTTTTAATAAAGTCCCTCATATTATATATCAGATGCTCAATGTATTACGCTCCAATTCAATAATGAAGCCAATTTCCAACAGTAAAAAGGGAATCACAAACCAAACACACTAAAAACATTATGGAACTATCATAAACAAAGCTTGAAGGCAGCTATGTACGCACTGTTCATGGAATGATGCGAGCCAGCAAAGCTTGCCAAATCTTATTACAAGCTCTGCTCACTACAATTACAGCCATAGCCATGGCAATGGCTTTCTAAAAGTTACAGTGCTGAAGCGTCCGCTTTCATTCTTCAAAATCCGGGCCAATCCAGTCCGATTAGGTTGACAGTCGAAGTGTTTTTTTCTAGTAAAGATCAATTACGGGTTATTTTTCTAACCATGAGTAATAGAGCATTGACTGATTGGAGATACAGGGTTTTCAGTGACATAATGATTTGGAAAAATAAAATCTGATTTAATAATAATTTGGTTACAAGGACAAATAGCACAAGAGATTCATACGGTAATCTAATGATTGATGAAATGAATTGAAAGTCATTGCAAGTAAAAGATTTGAGATTCAAGCTTTAAAAAACACAAATTCAAGTATATATACTAATATTTACTTAATAGTTTGTAAAAATTTAACATTTAAAAAAAATGAAAAGGACAAATAGCACAAGTAAAGTAAGAAAGTAGATAAAATGGCGTGAGACTTAAACCCGGGGCGGCCTGCTTTTAATTGAATCAGGACCCAACTAATACTAATCATGACTACGACCCTCGCTCTACACCATGTTAATTGTTACTATAAAAGAAAAAAGTTGTAGCTTTATTTGTCATTCTACTGTTCTAGTAACAGTTCATCAATTATATAATTAGTTTTTTCCTTTTCTAAATGATAAACTTAACTACACTAATCATACTTATATTCCAAATTATAACTCTGATACATTTATATTAATCTTACAACTTTAATGTAAACCAAATTATACCTCCGGCAGCTCATCAATTATTAGTCTTCTTTATTCATCTTTTTTATTTTTAATCTTTCAACACAAGACTATAATGTATATACGAGTTTTTATTAAATAATAGAGTATACATTTATGAGAAGTGCATATTTTTTAGTACTATTATTATTATTATACAAACTGTTACACATATTCAACATGTTATACATTGCTGAGACTGCTATTACTATATATCCATATATATTTTGACTGCTGTTCAAGGATAGAGTTGTAATAAAAAAGAATAACATTATAAAAGTTTAACATTATGTAATAAAAAATGATGTACAGAATATATCAAAGGCCGGGAAATTTAGTGTGGTGGAGGATGGACGTGCGAGCTGCGCGGGGCCGGAGAAAAAGTCTAATTATAGTAAACTAGTGATTGTGTTTGACGTACAACTACAATTATTCCTCGCTGGAGCCAGGCCAGGATGATTATTAGCCCCGCCCGGCCGCCAGCCAGCCAGCACTAGGAATGGCCGGCCACCTCAACTCAACTCAACCCTTTCTCCTTTCAACTTTTTCTCTTTGTTTCTTTCCCCTTTTCCCATATTCCTACTATACTACACTACACACTAGTCACAACATCAACTCAATTCTATTCTTCCACCTTTCATCTCCACCCAAACTTCATACTCACTTATCAATCAATCCAAAATATCACCATAAGTTACTACAGCTCACTGGTCTCTACACTATACCCAATCGAAATGGAACTGGGTGCCAATGATAACACTCAAACTTCCCTACAACAACTCTCATACAAAAGCCTTGTTGACTAGGGATTATTGGGACTTAACCAATCTTCTTAACCGAGTGTCAGACGCTCCTGTCAAACTTCCATGCAACTTTCATACAAATGCCTTGTTGACTAGGGATTACTGCATGTTCCCACCTAGTCAAACTTCTAACTTCTTACATTTCACAATCTGAATCGCAACACATTAATAATAATGTCTTAACAAATATCTCTACATATGGACAATATCTATTATCCGTAGAACAAATATCATCCAAGTGTGTGGCCTGGCCAAACAAACAAGATCAACACACATTCTGATAAATCAAAGACTTCGTCAACACCAGACAACCTGTCCATAGCTAAGACAATTCTAACACAAAAAGGAGGAGTTTGCTTCAGGACAAGGATATTAAACTAGTCCACAAAAGTCTATCATGAATTAATGAGTCACTTGTTGTTACTCACAAACAAAATTTCAAACCAAAATGTCATCAAATTGTATCACAGATACGTCAAAACTCTGTTTCAACAACTGCTGTGTGAACTCTCTCCGTGGACCTGATCCTGCCAGTGCTTGCTCTCCAAAGACCGATCCTCGCCGGGAATTCAAAGCCGCCATACTTTCAACCATCGAACCCAATACCAGTTTCACCAATCATGAGTCGCTTCCTTCACTCACTCAACTCTTCTCAAGGCTCATAAGTGCCTTTCCACAATACTTAGGTACGGTTCTGTCAGACGACATTAGGACTCGAGAATATAGCCATCTTTCGAATACCCAACGTGTCTGTCTCGATTACATTGGAAATGGTCTCTTTTCGCACTCTCAGTTGTCGGAAAGCTGGAATCCGACTTTCGAGCTTGCCTCATCGTCGTCGTCCTCATCTTCTGCTGTTCAGGGACCTTTTTTCAGCGTTTCGTACATGTCAGCATCAAATGCAGACTTGGGTTCTCCTTTCGGCAGCCAAGAATCGGGTTATGAAGCGGCGATGAGGAGTAGAATTATGAAGTACATGAATCTGTTCGAAGAGGATTACTCCTTGGTTTTCACGGCTAACCAGTCATCTGCATTGAAGCTGCTGGCAGATTCTTATCCGTTCAAGTCCAACAGGAATATCCTAACTGTATACGATTACCAAAGTGAATCTGTGCAAGCAATGATCGGAGCGGCGACAAAAAAGGGTGCACGCCCATTATCAGCCTCTTTCTCATGGCCTAATTTCAGAGTCGGCTTCAGAAAGCTAAGGAAACTTGTTGTAAGCAATAACAAACAGAAAAACAGAGGCTTGTTTGTTTTCCCACTACAATCACGTGTAACCGGATCAAGATACTCTCACCAGTGGATGACTCTTGCAAGGGACAGCGGATGGCATGTTTTGCTGGATGCATCCGCATTGGGAGCAAAGGATATGGAAACACTAGGGCTGTCTCTTTTCCAACCAGATTTCATCATCTCTTCATTTTTCAAGGTTTTCGGCTTAAATCCATCCGGGTTCTGCTGTCTGTTCATCAAGAAATCCAGTCTGCCAAATTTAAGCATTTCCTCCACAAGCATAGGAGTAATCAGCTTGATACCAGAGAAGGGTCCCTTTTCAAAATCAACTATCAGTGACACAAATCGTCAAACAGCTTCTACCTCCAAAGCCCATGAAGAAATTCAGGAGCATACAGATCATCAAGAACCTTGTAGCTCAAATTCCCAACTCAAAGATGATGAAAGTCTGGACGAGACGAACTATCAAACACCTTCCGGCTCAAGTCCGGAACACGAAGATGAAGAAATTCTGGATGAGTCAATACATCAAACACCTTCCAGCTCAACTTCCCAACTCAAAACTGATGAAATTGTGGAAGAGACCAAGCATCAAACACCTTCCGGACTCAAAACTGATGATGTTCTGGATGAGAACAAGCATCAAACACCTTCCGGATCAAATTCCCAGCTCAAAAACAAAGAAATTGTCGAAGTAGATGAAAATCCTGGAGCAACCGAATTCAGAAACAAGCAAAAATCCAACTCCAGGACAGCCCAATTCCAATGCCAGGGTCTAAATCAGGCAGACACATTAGGATTGATACTGATCAGCACAAGAACCAGAATCTTAACCAACTGGCTGGTCAACGCATTGCTAAGCCTAGAGCATCCAAATTCAGCAACCGGGCTGGCCCTGGTGAGAATCTACGGACCCAAAATCAAGCTAGACCGAGGCCCGGCGGTGGCGTTCAACGTGTACGATTGGAAAGGGGAAAAGGTTGAGCCAATTCTAGTCCAGAAGCTGGCGGATCGCAATAACATATCTGTTTCGTGCGGATTCTTGACGAATGTGTGGTTCTCGAAAGAATTACAAACAGAGAAGGAAGAAGTGATGGAGAACAGAAGGAGCTTCGATGATGGGTCAGAAGCGGAGAAGAAGAAAGGGAAAGGGAAGGGCGAAAATGGGATTGAAGTAGTATCGATATATGTGGGAATGTTGAACAATTTTGAGGACATGGTTAGGGTTTGGAAGTTCGTGGCTCGGTTCTTGGATGCAGATTTTGTGGAGAAAGAACGATGGCGTTACACTGCTCTTAATCAGACCGCTGTTGTTGAGGTCTAATCATTCATTATGATTTCCCAAATTACTATTAGTGCTTACTTAGGTTTGTCAAATTATTTAAGATTTTATCAAATGTGTATTATGATATGTTTAAATCTGGGTCACATAATTCTCGGTGTTTAGAGCTTTTCTGGCGTTCCGAGCTCGCTTTTGCGCTCCGAGCTCGGGAGCTCGACTAATTCGCGCTCTAAGAATCAATAATTCGCGACCTTAATAATATGCTATATAAACAAGATCTTGCCGTCACTTTCTTCAAATTCTGAAATCAATTCCAAACACTTTCTTCAGCCATTTCTTTCTAAAATTGTTTGAGCATTACACTTGAAGGATG
>JAYMSL010002109.1:0-15069 GCA_036897195.1 Plantago coronopus
TATGGGATTCTGCTACAGAGCAAGCCAAAACTACATTCTGATTGAGAATCATTTAATCATATTTCCAAATCAAACAATACATCCAAACTACTCCATTCCTGCTGCATGTGCTTCTGTTTACTCTAAAAAAAATCCCCATTAGCTGATTAGCATATGAATTAGCCGTTAATTTGTCTGGCTGATTAAACCACAAAGCTGTTAAGATAGTTTATCATCTTGTGAATATATTACTTGAATTGACAAAGCAAACAAGAGTGATTTGTGTGGATCATGTAATCTATGTAAAGTAGCTTTCGTTTTATTAATTATACTAAACGTACAAGCAGCTATATGGCCCCTATGGATTTGTCGTGTTTTAAAATTAACTAGAAATGGCTGTACATGCAGAGGAATTCGGCTTATCCCTGACATGATGATAAAAGCTAAGATCACATGCTGATTCCTGCAACATAGAGTTAATTCATTGGATTGGATGTATAGATTACTCTGGTTGGTTAATGTAGTAAAATTCGTGTGTAGTGATAAACTATAAACGGTGTAACACAATGTTTCGAGAAGGAGTGTGAAGGACAATTTGTGTGTTAAAAACATTTTGCAATAAACTGTATATTTTGTCCTAAAATGTAAAACTAAATGTGCAGTCGTGTACATTTTGCACAAATTAGAATCTAACTACAACTCAAATGTAAATATTTCATGTATGGATATGTACATTCTGGCTAAAATGTACAACAATAAAAGTCAACTTAACGCTTGGAATTTTCACGTGGTTTAATGGGTTGAAGTTGAAGTGTTTTGGGCTGCTGGCCCTGACATTTCAAAACATAACTAATACCCAGCCCATTACGTTTTAACCCAAGAACGAAGGTTTTAAGCCCATCGACTAAGCCCCATTCTCAATCAATTCTGTTTTTTTCTTTTTTTGTGCTGAAGAAAAAAAATAGAAATTACAACTTGTCTCTTTTCTGCTAAATCGCTATAATTCGCAAAACTCACGCTCAGAATATTACACGGATTGGGCGGCGAATTATTCAGTATCGAGCAATAATAAGATATTCATTCGTCGTTCTCTCGGAAACCAAATTGAAATCGAGCTACTGGAAACCTAATATCTTCATCTGGTTCTCAGTTCCGGCGGAGATTCATTCTTCTTCTGCTACCAATTTACCTCAGGTATCAACTTCAATTGAATCCAGCTGTTTACTACTTCCCCCTCCCTATTTTTCTCGAAATTTTGTTCGAATTATCGGCGGCGTATTACTTCAAATCGCTGGAGTAGCTGGTAGTTGTATAGGAGATAGGTAATGGCTAGGGAAGAGTATTCTGATAGTGATGTATCGGAAAAGGAAGTTAGGGTTGAAAGGAGAGATCGGCATAGGAGTAGAAAGGAGCGAGATTTGGATAGGGAAGATGGCAGGTCTAGGGAAAGGCGTAATGGTGATAGAGAGGAGAATGGGGATAGGAGGAAAAAGGATAGGGAAGTGGAAAAGAAATCCGAGTTGAGTAGTGAGGAGGAGGAAGATGGACAAGCCGGGCGTATGACTGAGATTAATGATAGGTATGTGGCAACTAAATCACAGTCTAGCAGTGAGGAAGACGGACAGGTTCGAAGTCCGAGGAAAGAAGAGGATAGGTCGAGGAACAGACAGGTGAAACATAGGAGTCGGAGTTCTGATGATGAGGATGGTGAGATTGATAGGAGAGGGAAGAATCGGGGTAGAGAAGTTGATAGGGAGGATGGTGAAATTGACAGGAGAGGGAAGAATCGGGGTAGAGAAGTTGATAGGGAGGATGGTGAAATTGACAGGAGAGGGAGGAATCGGGGTAGAGAAGCGGATAGGGAGGAGGAGGAGGATTCACGTAGAGATGAAAGGGATAGGAGGGACAGAAAGAGGCGAAGTGAGCGTGACAGGGAGAATAGAGGCAGGGAGGATCGTCATCATAAGCATGACGATAGGAATGAAAGGAGGAGGGATAGAGATCAAGTAAGAGATCGGAGACGTGATGAGGATGGTGGTGATAGAGATAGAAGGACAAGAGATAAAGATAGATCAGAGGGCAAAGAAGAAAGTAGGGGTCAGAAAGAAAAAGATGAAGGTATGACTACTGATCAGGGAATGCGAGTGCAAAAGCCTGAGGTTAACATGGGGATGGAAGTGGCTGCCAATTTGGGAAAAAGCGGCGGGTTATATATCCCGCCCGCTAAGTTGGCAAGGATGATGAAGGAAATCCAAGATAAAAGCAGCATAGAATATCAGAGAATGACTTGGGATGCTCTAAGGAAGAGTATAAATGGTCTTGTGAACAAAGTGAATGCCACAAATATTAAAAATATCATCCCGGAGCTGTTTGCTGAAAACCTTATAAGGGGCAGGGGTTTATTTTGTCGGTCGTGCATGAAGTCTCAGATGGCTTCCCCAGGTTTTACGGATGTCTTTGCAGCGTTGGTTGCAGTTGTTAACACCAAGTTTCCTGAAATTGGAGATCTTCTGTTGAGAAGGATTATATTGCAGCTTCAAAGAGCGTTCAAGCGAAATGACAAGGTTTGTATTCTATATCCTCTTTTATGTTCTGAATAGCTTATTTATAACTATATATTAACATAAAGTACACATCTAATGTTATTGCTCTTGGTACAACTTTTGGCAGCCTCAACTACTTGCTGCGGTGAAGTTTATCGCACATTTGGTGAATCAACAGGTCGTTCATGAGCTTATTGCTCTTGAGCTCCTGACATTGCTTCTGGAGAGGCCTACAGATGACAGTGTTGAAGTTGCTGTGGGCTTTGTTACGGAGTGCGGTTCCATGCTGCAAGACCTTTCTCCTAGAGGATTGCTTGGTGAGTTTATGTCAACAATAAATTTGATGTTATATTTATAAACAACTACTGTATTGAGCTTCTCTGAAGCTAGCTATAATGATTTTGTTGGGGGAATTAACTTGTTCTTCATGAATAAAGTATTTACTTCTATAGAGTCTCTCACATATAGTAAATTTGAGCAAGTCAAGTTGTCTTAGCGATTAGCAATTCTGCATGTTGTCACCTTGTGGATTATCAAAGTTCAGTTTTTGTTTACTGTGGTGCATTATATTTGGGATTTACTAATCAGGATGTTTAAACTGAAAGCTTTTAAAAAAGTAGTCATTGTTTCTGGATTGTAATGATTATGCACTTCACGGTTTGGTGCATCATGTATGTAAATACTTCTGGTTTGAATATTATGAGGTTGTTCTTGTGTTATGAATGTAGTCTTAGTCTGAGATTGAACTTTGAAGGGACACCCTACTTTCATCTCCTTATTGATGTACTGCAAAGACTTGGTTTTCATAATATGCGTATGTCTTTGGGCTGTTAATACCTGATGTGTTCCTGTTTAAGTTCATAAACTAGAGAGCTATCGGGATTTGTTTCTCTGTTAACGTTTCTAGATGCAGTCTTGGGTGGATATGAGTTTTGGTTCATGGCGTATGTGAAAATGAGTTGGTTCAGTGTGTTCTAGTGTAATTTATGCAGGATAAGGGCAAGGAAATTGCTGTTTTTGCAGTGATTGTATGTTGGATTTTGAGCATTTCTAAAACAGCATTCATGATTTCAATTACTAAAATAAACCACCTCATGTTAAAACACACAGTTCAATGATTAGAAGTACGTACATTACATTAGGCTGACCCTTAAATCATATATGGAATATGGTTGGTGGAGATATTTGATGTACAGAATCATTAGGACCAGTTTTATTGAACATATAATGGATATATTTATACTGGTTCTTCTTTTTGACAGGTATCTTTGAGAGGTTTCGTGGAATCCTTCATGAAGGAGAAATAGATAAACGTGTTCAGTTTTTGATTGAAGGTCTCTTTGCAGTGCGGAAAGCTAAGTTTCAGGTGAGCTTTCATTTAGAATGGTCTCACTCTCACTTGGAATATGAAATATGTTTTTTTCTGCTCTAGTTCCTTTTCTGCTTTCTAGACTGTGATGAATTGAACTTTTTGTGAATGTACCTGAAACAGGGTTACCCAGCTGTTCGTCCGGAATTGGATCTAGTTGAGCAAGAAGACCAATTAACACATGAAGTCTCTCTTCAGGATGAAATTGACCCTGAGATTGCTCTAGGTACCTTATTGCAGTTACTAGATTTTCTTGTCTGTTGCCCCCTTTTAACATTCAGTTGTAATGGACTTACACAATTCCTTTCCTATGCAGACATATTCAAGCCTGATCCGAAGTTCCCTGAAAATGAGAAGAAATATGAAGACTTGAAGAAGCAGTTACTAGGTGAAGAATCTGAGGATGAAGCAGATTCAGATGCGGGTGATGATGAAGATGAGGATGAGGAAGATGAAGAATCTGAGGAAGAAGATGAAGAGCAGATGAAAATAAAGGATGAGACGGAGACAAACCTGGTCAATTTACGGAGGACAATTTATCTTACAATTATGTCCAGTGTTGATTTCGAAGAAGCAGGGCACAAACTACTGAAGATTAAACTTGAGCCAGGTCAAGAGGTGTGTACCATTGATTAACATTATATTCTTCCAGTCATTTTATATATAATTTACGTTCATAAGAGTTTCTTCTCATATCGTATATCTTACTGTTTATTTTTATTTTAAATGCTTTTATATTAATACCGTCAATTTGTCAAATGAAAGAAAACAAAAGGAAAAATCTAGGTGTCCAGTCACTGTTGTTTGCTTTTTTATGTTCATGTTGATCATTGTTTTTAACGCACCAGCAGTATCTCATCATGGGTTAGGCATAGCTTAGTCAATGGAAATTCACTAGATTAACGATTTACGAGAGTTCACAAGTAATCTTTTGTTCTAATGTGATTTAGCAACTCTTTTTTTTTTTGAAGAGGATTTAGCAACTCTTTGGGAGGCTACTTTTTTAATATTTAAAAAAAATATTTTATTAGCCGCTGCTATTTATTTTGCTTACTCCTTGCCACTGGAGTTAGTTATACATGAAAATTTTAAAATCCTTATGAATTTGACTAGTATGATGTGGATATTTGTTTTGTGCAACTCTATATAATTGTCTATGTTAGGGATGCCCTTTTTATGCTTGAACATAAACCGTATTTCTGCTGCCCGTCTACTTGGAAGATTAAAGTTCTACCCATATATATGCAGATGGAATTATGCATCATGCTGTTGGAGTGCTGCAGTCAGGAGAGGACTTACCTCCGCTACTATGGACTACTTGGTCAGCGATTCTGCATGATAAACAAGGTCCATCAGGAGAACTTCGAGAAGTGCTTTGTGCAGCAGTACTCGATGATCCATCGATTAGAAACAAATAAGTTGAGGAACGTTGCAAAGTTTTTTGCTCATCTGCTAGGAACAGACGCATTGCCTTGGCATGTACTGGCTTATATAAGATTGACGGAGGAGGATACAACATCATCATCCCGTATTTTTATCAAAATTCTCTTCCAGGTACTGTTTCTGTTTTGTTCTGAAACTTATCATCTGGCTTTATATATTCATTTCGAGCTCCACAACCCCCCACACACCGCACACACACGGACAAGCTTGTGTTTCTGTGGTCAATATTATCGATGGGTAGTGTGTTAATGTGTTTCTAGTCAGCATCAAATCAGTTGGATACTCTGTTTTTATTTATTTCGTAATCTTCCTTTCTCACTGAGGGGTCACTGATCTTTTGTTTTGTATGCTTATTTGTACAGGAATTATCTGAGCACCTTGGGATCCGGTTGCTTAATGAACGTCTCAGCGATCCTGCAATGCAAGACTCCTTTGAGTCTATTTTCCCGAGGGATAATCCCAAAAATACTAGGTTTTCCATAAACTTCTTCACTTCAATTGGTTTGGGAGGTATTACTGAGAATCTGCGAGAGTACCTAAAGAACATGCCAAGGCTGATCATGCAACAACAGAAAGCTGTCCCCGAGTCAGGTTCAGAATCAGATGATAGCTCCAGTTCTGAGTCAGAATCATCCAGCAGTTCTGAATCTAGCGATAGTGATAGTGATGATGCTCGCAGGAAGAAGAAAAGGAGAAGGTGATAGTAAATCGTGAAAAGAGATTTAAACACTTAGCCTGGCCCGACTCTCTAATTAGTGTGTTATTGCTAAGTTATCTTTGTTCAACTTGTTCAAATTTTGTGACCTGATGGTTTCTTATATGTACAATTTTGTATCTGCATCTCAAGTTCATATGCTTGCCCTCTTCGGAGTCTAGGGTTGAAATTTGCATTTGCAGTGGTAATGATTGTCGTACGTTGAGATAGGTTTATTTTGCTCCTAGTAGAATGTTATGATTAACCCTTTCAATTGTTCTTCTGCTCTGGTCATGGCTATTCCGAAAAAATATGGATGCCATTGCATTCTTTTCAACAGATAGAGCTGTTGGTGTGAGGTGACGGTGCTGTCTGTGAAAGTGAAGCCGTGTTAGGTGATGGATAAGTGACGAGAGCTCTCTGTTTCTATATGGTTTTGGTACCTGCTAGCATCTCAGATATATGTTTGTGTTTAAGTTTGGCTAGTAAGGTTGGGGTGCTTGCTGTACTGTCTGTTAGGTGGTGGCTCTGTTCAGGCTGATGGTTGCATCTTCCTGTACAGCTCTTATGTTCAGTCGTCTTGCAACATCTCTTTTACAGCTTTTTCGTTATATATGATTCATTTTTGCCGTTTCATAAAATAGACGAGCAGTGTGATTGTTCACATGATTAGGGGACGATTTAGCAGTGTATTGACTACTTATGAAATGTGAAGTATTTTAAGAAAGTGGAAAGACTATATTACATATTGATAAGTATTGGAAATGCTTTTCTAAATATCACATTTTTGTTTTCTTGGAAAGAATTACAAAGTTTTGGAAATGCTTTTCTAAATATTACAAATTCCTAAAATTCTTTTCAAAAGAATGTGCACCATGTCCTGTGTCCAAATACTACTTACCCCGTATTGTTCAAAATTTCTCATTTCACCATTTTTATGTTATATTTAAACTTTTCAAATCATGTCATTTCTATTTTTATATATTATACTTCAACTCATAACATTAAATATATTCAAATCCATGAAGATATGTAGATTTCAAACTTGTTACATGTATACTATAGAATATAGATTTAGTTAGATTAAAATTGTACACTAATCTTTAGTTAGATTAGGATTTATATTATAGTCTAGTTTGTATATGATAAAAACTCTTGTACTGTTATACATATCTAACTTGTTAGATACAAATTAAAAATCTAGTTATATTAAAATTGTACATTAGAGATGTAGTTAGAAAAGAATTTATATTGTAGCATAGTTTGTATATGATTAGAATTCTTGTATATAAACTAAATTATAATATAATCCTAAACTAACTATATCTCTGGTGTACAATTTTAATCTAACTAGATTTCTAAGAGTAGTACTTAAACCGAGTTTTTGTGGGCAGGTGACAGAATGTTTAGGAAAACAACAAAGATAGCACGCTTCCCCGAGATCATTGCCCTGAATAGTACTCTTAACGGCTAAAGTAAGTAATTTCCTGTTGCAATATTATTATAATTATGGAAATAAAAACATAAAAATAGAAAGACAAAGTTCTTCCATGTATAAAGTAAAGCATCGGAAACAGAGAGAATCATATTCTTACTGCCATTCTGCAACTCAATTTCCACAACAGCCCACAGAACTCAGTTTCCTGTTCAAAACCAGGAATCAATTTTATCCCTTCAATCCAATCCTGCTAGTTTGCTACTTTCAGATTCTCACCACTCACATTCATCTTTGTCTTCTTTCTTCAATTCAATTAACCCCACTTCATGTCGGAACTGCCGGGCGAAATCTTGGCAGAAATATTCATCCGAGTCCCTGCAGAGCCCCTGTTCCAGTGCCGCAGAGTCTGCAAAGCATGGCGGGCCGTAATCGACGACCCTTTCTTCTGCAGGTTGCACGTTCTCCATCATCGAGCCAGGCCGCAAGACGACGATCAGCTCATCGTGCGTGGATTCTACAAACTACCCTTGGAAACTCTTGCAAACTGTTTTGGGCAAGTTCCAATTAAACCTGGAACACAGATTTCCGCAAAGCATATGCCGGACTTGGAGAATCATCCTCGTTTCGAGACAGATTGTCCATCGTATTATATTCTTTCCTCTGATGGCCTGGACCTCCTGGCCGACTCCCTGAGCGTGCGGTTCGCATTGTATAATCCGCTTACTCATGAGTTCCTCGAGTTGCCCCGTCTACCGGATGACACCCTGGTGGCTGGACTAGTATTACCTTCGCATGGGTATGCAGGGCTGGGGTATGATAGCGCTGCTGACGATTATAAGGTGGTGAGATTCGAGCATGACGCCAAACGCGGATTTAACAAGTTGCAGGCTTGGGTTTACTCTCTGAAATTGGGCAGTTGGAGGAGTATGGATATTCGTCATCAGCCACGTTATACTGATTTAGTTTCTTTCAATGGCAAAATATACTGGCTCGCATTCAATACGATTGAGGAATCATTAGTCGTCTTTGATCTTTCAACTGAAACTTGTGACCTGTTACCTCTACCACGAAAGCCGCCCCAAGCTTGTTTGTTAGGTAACCCCTGGCAGTTCAAGGTAATGGGTGGATGCTTGTTCCTGAGCCACTTTAGTCAAAGAGCATGCTTGGATGGGTGGATACTGAATTCTTGTGGAGACGGCAAATGCTCGTGGACTAAACTGTTTACGTTTTCTGATTTCGTGAGAGATGGTATACATGTTTCAGATCTGCATCTTGAGCCTAAAGCATATTTGAAGAGCAGAGATTTAGTTCTTATCAAGATTGGGCAGGATGAGTTCATATGGTTGGACACTGAGAAGAAAACATCGAAGAGGTTCAAGATTGACGGCCTGATGGGAAAACAGTTTATTTCCCGCAGCTTTTTCGAACCAAGCATTGTCCGACTCAATGGAAGTGGCCATGTTGATGGATTCCGGGTTATTCCTGCAACACAAGAAAGGAAGAGCGATCTGGTGCTCTCAGTTAGAGTTGTTGATTAGCATAAACCGAAAGCAAACTCTATCCAAGCTCCTCGATCTCTAGAGTTTATTCGAACTCCCTATTTCCTGGAAAGGTAAAATCAGCTTACATAGTTTTGGATTCACTATTAGTTGTTGCCTTTATCTGAATCTTCTTCATAACTTTGACAGCGTATTTGCTCGTTTATCTTCATAATGTGCATCAGCATAACAGATTGTTATTTTTGCTAATTGTTCAATAGTGGTTTGCTCATCTTATCCTATGCATTGCTGTGTTTATCCTCTACAGAGACGAATCGCACATAAACACAGGAAAATTACACACTGCAACAGAACAAAAATACTAGTACCATACTACCATTCTATACATAACATCACATATTATACGCTCACGATATTCGCCCTTTCGCCCTATAGCCTATAAGTACTAAGAAAATGAATACTGAATACTGGACACATAACAGTGATTCAAAACTTCGAGATACCATGAAAAGCAGGATATCGAAAATGGTAACAGAAACTAGTAATCACTGTAATAGTATTATCAGAACAATTCATGGAACCAAATCCGAAAGGCGTTTGCAAGTCGCAACAACACTCAGAAGTAGTGATTGAACTGGTTTCTGCTAACAAAATCAAATGGAAAGAGTAAACAAACTGAGAGATATCATAGCAGAGAATAGAAGAGAAACTGAACCTGATATTCAGCTGATTTCATTTCTGCTTCTACTGAGAGTTTGCATCAACATATATACAATACACCCGATTTCGTGCCGATTTCTCACAAACCGTAGCTCATCTCCAAATTCAAATGCCACAAACGTATATACATCATTCAGATATAGCCACTAATTCGATTTCACCGATTTGGAGCTGTTCAATTACTACTTGTGAGTTCTGACCAGACTAAGTCACACTGCACAGACACAGACTCAGATCCCCTAAACTTGCTCAACCTGAGATGAATCAAATCAAGTTCATTTTTACAAATTCAGCACGGTAATATCTGAGGCTACACGAAAAGATAACAGATTAAGCTAATCGGACCCATAACAATTTGATTAGAATTTGTTGAATTGGGTCTTCAAGTAGGAATTGAACATAAAGCAGTTTGCCAATTTCAACCAAAAGCTGAAGTGAAGTTTCGGTTTGAGGGAATCGGAAGCTGATTGAAGCATCTGAATTCAAACTACTCGAAACCTCACAAACCCGAAAGAATTTAGTCGAGCCGAGCCGAACCGAGTCGAGCATTGTGATACTCAATTCTCGCCTCGAGCTTAACCGAGCACGAGCTAAGTTTGTTTGTTAACATAAATCATAAATGAATAAAAAAAGGGCTCGAGCTCGACTTAACGAGGTTTTATCAAGGCTTAACGAGTTTTATCTACGTAAAATAAACTAACATAAAATGAGGCTCGAGCTCGACTCTTTTACTCTATGTTTTAAACCGGGACCCGGATGTTAACCCGGTGACCTCTGGGTTAAGGTCGAACCGGGGTTCAACCGGTTTAACCGATTAAGCCGGATTAAACCGGTATACCGTTAAAATAATATTTTTATATATTTATGCATTATATTTTCATATAAATATCAATATCAACCTTTAAAATACTTATATTATATGGAAAAAAACACAACATTAGAAATTTGGAATTTTTTTTTCAATTTAAAATACTGATATCATATGGGTTCAATGTTTTTGATTTTTTTCAATTTTCAATTTTTAATTTTTTTTGGGTCAAACCGGTTTAACCCCATCCGGGTCCCAGGTTAATCCCGGTTCTCCCGTTTTCGGGTCACAAGCGGGTTTAAAACATAGCTTTTACTTTAGCTAGCGAGCCGAACACCAACAATCACGAGCCGGGCTTGTCTCGTTTAACAACACTAAGTAAACCCGACATGGCAAGAGAAAAGTAGCAAATCTGAAGTTTAATAAAACATGGAGACCAATTTCAACAAGTAAACTCTTGGAGATCGATAGTGTACCATAATATCAGACCAGGACAAAACACTTTCGAAACTGAAGTGCCCTTGCTATATAATGCCATATTAATATATTATTAGTGGTTTCACAGATTCAACTTTAGGGATCCTTGTTAACAGATTCAAGTTTTGGGAATCTGAGATCTTTAGCAAGTTTAGGGCAATATAAAATGTATATAACTCCGTAAGTGTGTAGGGCATGCACATTGTGGGTATTTGTGATGGGCAATGTTTCCAAAGATATCTCGTGTATGTGACCTTCTGTAGGGTAGGCTAAGGGTGGGGGGCTTGGGTAAAACCAATTTTGTAGGTATCCTCCTACATCACATGGATTGGTCCATTCATGTGTTTAATTACATAGTTTGGCAATTTGTCACCTTCATAATTTATTGTTTTATGCCCCAAAATGACCTGTCATCCAATGCAGACAAATTTCAACATATTGTAAAAGCTTTAAGTATGATTCTGTTGTGGCTTCATTATCATCTAAACTCGGATTTTGGAACTTAGACTACGTGCAGTTCACTTTAATTTTAATTGTGTTCTGTTCAGTTCAGTTCGGATATATCTAATTTAATTTAGTTCAGTTTAAGTTTGTGTAGTTTAGAATTTTAGGTGAATTGAACGAAACCTTAATTAGTGAACATTGACCTTAACTTTTGTGAACGATCGTGTTTATTCGATAGTCTAGATTCTACAGCTATAATACACCTGTTTAAGGACAAACATGAAGCATGAAAATGTTTAGATTGATGGAATTCTTTGGCCTATCTTTTCTTGATTTATCGAACTTTAGTCTCTTTCACGGAATGATATGAAGATCTTCACTTCTCCTAGCTAGGACAAGCTATCCAAGAACTCCGTGAGCACTACTACCACTTGCTTGCTTTAATTTTAGGCAGAAGCTTAACAAATATAAAGTAAGTTTCGAATTAAACGGTATACACGAATTTCGTTTATCGTTATAACATTTTTGTTTGTAAGTATAAGTTTATACTCCAGAACATTACAGAGCTTTGTGTTAAACACATGCTATCTCATGATAATTGAATACATGCTAATATAAACAAAACACATGTATTTTACTTCACAACATAACGTACGTCTCACCACAGACAGTTTAACAGATAAATTGAGCTATATTTAACTTATATGTATATGGTTTTATACAAAATTTTGTATAAAACTGATAACGAAAAATAAAACTACAAGAATCTAGCTTGGGCTAGATTAGGTAAATTAGTTGTTGGGTGTGAATTGTGAGTCCTATTTCTTTCTTTTATTTTCTTTTGAACATCAAAGGGTGACTCGAACCCGACCTATCAGTCTCCGTTTGGACCCATCTCATTATTATTAAACTAAAAAAAAATAGGAGAAGGCCTTCCAGATTTCCAACGACAACAATCCTGTCCCGTGATTCTGTTTTGGCCCTTGTCAAATTTTCCAACCTTGAAATGCTGTGCGTAGATATTCTATTTTCTAAGTAAAAAAAGGTGGTTGATGAGAACCTACATGCCCCTTCATTCTCCAGTTCCAATCATGGAGTAATAATTCATCACATATACTTACCTTTAACTCCATTTATTCCACCTTCGATGGTTACATTTATGATTTATGATCGTTTACCAGACTTCCCTGACACAGCTTATCAACCCAAGTGTACTTAAAAACTACACTTATTCTTGCAAGAAGAACCCTATCTCTCAAGATTCCCCCATGTCCTCTGCTCAGACTTAACCAAATTTCATTGGTAATTCTGTAAGTTTTATCTCTTGTCTGTCTTTTTTCACAATGGAACTTGTCTGCATTCGACAAGAAACCATGCTTTGCTTTCACGAGACTGTTTCGTCGTTATCGTCCTCTTCTTGAACGACTGTGATTGATGTACATAAGTGGGGCTATTTGCATCATGCCTTTTTTCACTCGGAAAGATTCTTCCTTTATCCTCAACAAGTGACAACACTTCATATGCTGATTGATGATATGAGTCTCCTGTTGCTTAACACTGGCCTATAGTTTTTCTTTCATTAACTGAGTTTCGGCTTTTCGTGTTTTCCAGGCAGAAAAGATGAGGACTTGGTTGATTTTCCAAGTGTTGATAGTTCTGTCTCAGTTACATGGATTTGTTCTGGGTAAGGTGTGTACTAATGATGGGAGAACTCAGGATGTGTTTGTATCGCACACTTTGAGACACGAACTGGAATCGTCCAGTAACGAGACGTGGAAAAAGGAGGTGTTTTCGCATTACCATTTGACGCCAACTGATGAGTCGGCCTGGTCGGATTTGTTCCCGAGGAAGTTGTTGAAGGAGGAGGATAGGAATTCCTGGACAATGATGTATAGGAATATCAAGAATTCTGGTAAAGTTCAAGGTATGCTGAACGAAGTTCTGTTGACTGATGTTCGGTTGGATCCTAATTCGATGCATGGAAAGGCTCAGAATACCAATTTGGAGTATCTCTTGATGTTGGATGTTGACAGCCTAGTGTGGAGCTTTAGAAAGGCGGCAGGTATTCAGACGGTAGGCCAGGCGTATGGCGGCTGGGAGAGTCCAACCATGGAGCTCCGTGGTCATTTTGTAGGTTAGTTTCATTCATATGAATCTGTAGTGTACATTTGTTCCTTGTTGAACTCTTTTAAAGTGTAATATACTATTTGCTTTATGTGCTCCATTCAGTTTGCGCTTATGTATGTTTGAGGAATTACCTGATAAGATGATTAGTAGCTAACCGGTTATATATTGACCCAATTAGGCCATGATATGAACTGTTCTGTTGTTATATGTGAACTGTTCTGCAATTGTGTCCACTGATATCAATATTTTCGTGTCGAAGGACATTATCTGAGCGCTTCAGCGCAGATGTGGGCTAGTACGAGCAACGATGCACTGAAAAAGAAAATGACAGAAGTAGTATCCATTCTATCAGCCTGTCAGGAGAAAATGGGAACAGGATATCTCTCTGCTTTCCCGTCAGAATTCTTTGACCGAGTCGAAGCTCTAAAGCCTGTTTGGGCTCCATATTACACAATTCACAAGGTTCGTGATAATATACACAAACTCTGTTCCTGCTGAACAGTTCATGGATTTCCGTTTGTTTGGTGGACTAATGATTTCTGGATTTATCAGATAATGGCAGGTTTGCTGGATCAGTATACTCTGGCCGGTAATGATCAGGCTTTGAAGATGTTGACATGGATGGTCGAATACTTCTATAACCGTGTACAGAATGTGATACAGAAGTATACAATTGAAAGACACTGGCTTTCCTTGAATGAAGAAACTGGAGGCATGAATGATGTGTTGTACAAACTGTACAGCATAACGGTGCGTGGAGGGTGTTCAATTTTCGTACCAATTCAATCTAACAGTGAACTTTGATGTCTGAGTTATTCTTGTCTGCAGGGTAATCAGAAACACTTGGTATTAGCTCATCTATTTGACAAGCCATGCTTTCTAGGATTGCTAGCCATCAAGGTAAGAAAATGTGGCCTTATCATAAAACTAACCTTAACACGGAACTGACAGATCAACGCAATGTGATGCTTTAACAATTAACTGTTATCTTCTGTAATACAGGCTGATGATATATCTGGATTTCATGCCAATACACATATTCCAATCGTTATTGGATCTCAAATGCGTTATGAAGTTACCGGTGATCCTGTATATAAGGTACTTTCTTCTGCTTGAAAGAGTGAAGTCTAAAAAAGACTGGGAACTTGTTATGTTCTTGAAATCTGATTTTTTTTTCTCTCTCTTTTTGAAATTTTGCTGTCAGGAAATAGGAACTTACTTCTTGGAAATGGTTAACTCTTCTCATAGCTATGCTACAGGAGGAACATCTGTCAGCGAGTTCTGGTAAAAACAGCAAAACCTGACAAAATTTGGTTGCTTTGTCGATTTACATGCCGACATCTCTTTATCGAATTCAGCTATGAGATTCACTCACCTATGCGAAACTTGACTGTATATAGGTCTGATCCTAACCGTATAGCAGATACACTAGGGACGACAGAGCATGAAGAATCTTGCACTACTTACAACATGCTCAAGGTCTCACGCCACCTGTTCAGATGGACCAAGGAAATGGCTTATGCAGATT
>JAYMSL010002110.1:0-15066 GCA_036897195.1 Plantago coronopus
GGGCGTTGATATGGCTATCCTGGATGGCTGGACTGATGTTATAATAGAGAGTGATTGTGCTAATGATATATCAGCACTAAACTCCACAGAGATGAATCTATCTGCTATTGGGCCTTGTGTGGATGGCATTAGAGATAAAGCACATCATGTAGTTAATTTACAGTTTGCTTTGATTTGGAGGATTGGGAATGATTTAGCTCATAGATTTTAGCCAAACAGTTAGATTGTGATTCTGAAGGGGGGGGGGGACATTTTACCCTTCTAGACTTATTTGTATTTTCTGGTGAAATGCAATTTGATTCTTAAAAAAAAAAGAAAAAAAAACTAGATATTGTTTCCGCTTGCGCAATTTATAAATGTAAAGTCTACTATATTTGAAATGGGAGAAAATTGTATATTATGAACACTTGTATTTATAAATGTATATCCTACGAACAATAATATTTTCATGAAACACTTGTGATTCGTTATTCGAAATGAGAGAAAATTGACAATTTTATGTTAGTTTTAATCAGTAAAAATGATGGAATAAATAGGATAACACTTGGGTGATTAATGGAAGGGAAATATAGGAAATACTTATAATCTTGATCCGCAAGTACCATGTAAGTCTTTATTTCTATAAAACAGTGTACAATTATAGATAACATGAAATAAATTAAGTTTGCGGAAAATCTTCATTTACTATTAATAATGATTCATATATTAATTTCTATAACAAAATAAATATTGCACAAACTTATTACAAATAATAGTCTTTTCATATAACTAGTATCATTTGACACGCGGATACCCGCGTAACACTCTAATATTTATATAAACTATTTAAATTTTAAATGTGGATTTCCACGTGATACGTCTGACAGTTAAATAAAAACGAAACATACATTTAATTTTGAATACGATGCAACGCAAAAATCATACATGAATTAATTAATGTAATTAAAATATTAGACTTTATTTACATGAAATAAATGGCATTCTTTTTCTTTTAAAACGATAAAACTTTTTATTACATTATATATAATGTACATCACTTTAGTTGATACATACATAAACGTACAAAAATTAGTTGAGTGATAATAGTGGAAAATACCGGCACAATAAAACCACAATGGAAGGCTATTTCTCTAAATTTAGTATAAATATTCTAAAGATAATTCTAAACATCAATTAGTTATAACTTCCCCTTAAATAGTGGTAACTTCTTTATGGGACTGTGAACTAACTTGTTCTTTCTGCTTAGAATAAGTAGAATAAGTAGTAGATAGTAGAAGTAGATAGAAGTAGATGCAATATATATTATGGCCACATGCTTGGATTGTGAATTAGAAATTTTCAGTTTTTATCTATCATTTGCTATATAGTTTTAGTTGTGTTAAACAATAACTTCAATTTGATACGAGAGACTGTGCGGCCACACATGTACCTATGTCTTAAAGTAATGTTTCAAAAGTGTGCACGTGTTTGGAATTCAGAAGTAGTCAAAGTTAAATGAATTTGACTTGTAATACATTATACTAGAATTAGAATAAATGTCCGCGAAAGTTCCTGATGCACGTACGAGTGATCAATATGGATTGTACGAAAAATAACATATACTACTTTGGCGTGACCAGTGTATAACCCACGAGAATAGTCTGGAAATAATTGTATAGATCCAATGAGAAAGTTTTCATCATTTAATACTTGGACCATTACATTTATATTAGTTTCCTTAAACTTCCTTAGAGTTTAATTAATCAACGTAATATGTAAATCAAAGTAATATTAGTTTATCCTCCTTTGTGTGCCCTCATCTTGTATAAATTGGACAAATATTAGCCGATTTCCAATAGGAGTGAGATGTCAACACTACTCAGGATAAACTTAGGGTCTTCATACGAGTATCAACCGTCCTTTATATAAGCCAACACTTGTTCAATCCCTTGAGCAATATGGGTTGTATCTTGCATCGATGAGAGCAAGAACGGATCCTTTCACAAGACCCTCTCTTCCATATAAACATGCCCAACCATTTCCTGTTCGGGAACATGAAGTGGTTGCAGTGACTCTTCTAGCATGCACCATTTTCTTGTGTTGCTTGGGCAGACATCACAAGCATGGACATAACATATGACATCACTCTTCAAGAGACGGGTAGTTTAAAGGTCAGAGTGAAGCATAACAGTTTCGCACAACTGTAATCCCCATATTTATTCGGAACTTTGAACCTCTCCATGCCAGTTTTAGTAATAACATGTGCACAACAAAATCATTGATGTTCTTGAAGCTCACTGGAGATAATTTCAAGGATGTAGCTGACTCACATAGTGTTCTTTCTTGTCCAGCCACACTAGACATTTGCATACACAAGTCAAAATCCCATATCCACATTGCACGAATGCGTTCTTGGTTTTCAGTGTGTTCCACACTCCATTTGCTCCAATCCTAGTGATGCTAATATGACCTTTGCCATTATCCCATATTCATTATGCAACATCCAATAACATGTAGATAACTCTCCAGATGTATGGAATAGCTTAATAATTCTTGAAATATCATTCTCGTGATGCCTGATGCATAATCCAAGCCTTACACCTCGGTCTCTTGGTCACACAAGTTGATCTCCATATTGTGGTGAAATTGCCCTCCATCTTTCAAGGTGAAAGATTTCGTCAATTTGACATGCATATAAATCACACGCACATTTATACTCAGTGAGATATAGCTCAATATATAAAATAGTATCGTTGTGAATGATTTTAACCAAATAGTATCGTTGTGCATATACATATGATTATAAAACAGTATCGTCGTCAATATATAAAATAGTATCGTTGTGCATATACATATGATTATACTTCCAAATAAAAACTACTCCAGCTTATAAAATCCCACTATATGTACATACATAAATGGACGTTCCTCTTTTATCATTTTACTAATATTCCTTTTTAAAAAAACGGAAAAACGATGATCAATTAGTTTCCTAATTATCCCGTAACTCGAATTTTCAATCTATTAATTAAAGATGAAGTGTATTACTAAATGATTTGTGTTACGTGTATATATTTGAACATGCAATATGTAAAAGAATTTGCATTCTCCGTCTTTCTTTGAACAACTCTTTTATCAATATTTTCTACACTTTCTTTACTTGACATGTGTTATACTTTCGTTTTGCTGGATTCCAATTTGCTAGAGGTTTTTCTGTAACTAAACCTCCATCTTCTCTCAATTAACTTGCAAATCTTATACTACAAGATATCGTTAAGGCAAAATTTGTCAATCGGATATTGAAGTAGTGCTAAGGTAGTCTAGCGAAGAGAAGAGTTGTAAGTATGAAGTTTGAATACTAAACATTTATATTTATTTGATAGTATGTAATTTGTAATAGTTGTCATTTAAAAAATCAATTCATAATGAATATACTAATATAATAACATACAGACTTGAATTTAAACAAGGATTCAATTCATATTTCATAAATTTACTATTACATTACATCTTTGAAGTTGAATACAAAACAAGAATTTAAGATTCTTTAATTATCAAGAACCATCCTGAAACGAATAATATTGTCACGAGGTTCTGCTTCTTCCACCTGAACCTGGATGGTGTCTCCTTCTTCAATGTTGGGGAGAACGTTAAGAGACGCCTTCAATCCGAAATCAGTTATCAGTACGTCAGCTGCTGGTATGTCGTAGTTAAGAGTTCTAGTTAGCACATTTGCTGAGAACTTCTCCCGTTTCGACTTTGATCTCCTAAGATACTCTATCATCCAATATCTGGTCGTTTTTCTTTCGACGGTTCTTGCACGCGTAACTTCCCCTACTTTGAAGTTCTAAGACGGAAAGAACTTCTTTTCTTGCAATATAGGACTTTACCTGATAGTGTGAGAGAAGATCATTGTATCTCCGAATAGGAGATGTAAACTGCAAGTATCCGGCATTGAGTCCTAATTCGCGATGTGGAATTGACAGATAGTTGAAGTTACCCTCTCCCCGATAAGGCAAGGAGATGTTCTTATCGGATCCGAGTTTAGCAATTACTTCGCAGCACAGGAACATCATCTCATCCACAATCCAGTGCGCAACTACAGTAACTCCTCGTTCCTCTACGTAAATCTGTATTGACGGCTCGGGATCATCCACGTTTCGAACATTCAATCTTGGGTCATATGGAAACTCCCTATTTGTTGCACCATGCTCCGAACGGCACCTGAATCGTGCCTCAGCTGCTTCTGATTGAAGGCGCAGATCCATAACATCATCTTGATCATCTAAACCTTTGTTCAGAAGTTCGGTTGCTGCCTTATATGTTAACATGTGGGTCGGTTTAATTGTAGAGATTTCTACTGAATAGTCATCGAACGACCCATCATTGTTCAACAGTTCAGAAGTCGAAACAGCCCTACATTGTTTTCTCTGCTTCAAGCTCACTCCTTCCATCGCCAGTTTCTGAGGTAACATCAGATAGGTACCTGTCGGCAAATAAACCGTCGAAATCCTATTCCTGGCCTCTACATCCATTAAGCTGTTAGGCCGAACGAAGCTAGTCGGATCTGCAATGTGTATCCAAATCTTGATTCGTCCATCCTCTAATCTTCAAACACTCAATCCATCGTCAAGCTCCTCGGCAGCCTCAGATCAATTGCGTACACCTTCTTATCCGTCAAATCTATTCTAATATCCCCATCAACGTCCCCCATCTTTAACAAATGCTCAACTTCATCTCCCACTACTCCATCACCCTCACCATAAGGATAAAATCCGGATGCGATCAAGTCCAAATTCTCATGCAAGCTAAAGTAACCAGTGCTAATAAGCACTTTAGCTGCATCTGAGGGCCCGGGATAAGCAATCTCCATTGCTTGTAGTATCCAGTCAGCAATGAGCTCCTGTTGTGTTTCACGATCATTCTGATCATTCAATAGTCCGAGCGCATATTTCTCAAGTGCCCTGATTCTTTTCTTGTCATGTTAGTTTTGTTTCCATGACTCCCTTGGCGGTTTTTCGCTCAAGGGTAATGCAACATCCTTCTTGAGACAATCGGCAAATTTCTGTTTTTTTTCTTGACATATTCGGTTTTTGTTGGCCACCCTGTTCTTCTTTTTTTTGCGCAATACTTTCTTGTTTGATTTGTCCTGAACTGCACAAATCGTTTAGCGCAACTCTTTTGTGTCCAAGGTAACGGGTGCGAGTGTCTATGTCCTCCATCTTTAAGGTGTAGATTCGCTAGATTGCGAATGAAAAAAAGAGAGGGGCGTAGGAGAAAAACAGAGTCTTTTGTAGAGAACTAGATGAGGTTTTTGTATTGATGAATTTGAATGACTTGAATCTGTATACAGTAGAGTATATTATATATATATATTATATAGAATTCCGAGAATACTAAGCCTGGTGGGTTTTGGAATCCTAATCCTAATAGAAGAATATTAGCTTATTAATTTATTTGGAATAATTAAAATTTCCTAATCCTAGAAGTTCTCAAATAATTAAGGAAAGTGATTATGCATGATACCATATGGCACGTACGATCAAGAATATAAATAGCTGCAAAATCCTAACAACTAAACCTAAGGGGTTAAGCTCGTCAAAAGTCTATTGTTGGATCGTAGACTATCTATTGGAACATGCGGTTCCATCATATTTTACAATAGTGATTTTTCACTTTCATGTTGCCAAAATTTATTTTAAGGAAACTATACTTTATTACTCACTCCATCCAGTCAATAGCTCCCCACTTTCTTTTTTCGTAGTTCAATACACTTATCATTTACTTTTTTGGACATGTGGTTCTCAATCTTTATCCACTCATTTAATTGTAACACGCCAAAAATTACTACAGCTAATCCACTTACAATATACTACTTGTTTTCCTTATTTTGTTGGCAAAAAATACAATGTGAAGATTCTCATTGGACGGAGGAAGTATAAATTAGCTGACTATTCACTCTATCAAAATTGAATCCCTTATTACCAACATATGGTGGGGGATGAGAGCAAGCGTAAAATTCATGGGGGTGAATTTGTTTGTTAGACCAAAAGAGCTGGTGGGATGAGATTCCGGGATGAGATTCCGAGATTTATGTTCAATCTTGCAGGCTTGGCCGCCTGGGTTGGCTGAGTTATTCAATTTCCTAACTCCGTCTGGCTGTGTTACTCAATTTCCTAACTCCATCTTGAGCAGGATCTTGAATGCTAAATATGTACTTCCCTAATAGTAATATTCTTGATGCCAGTGCTAAGTTAAATGTTTCGTTTACGTGGAAAAGTATTTGTAGTGCTATGAGTATTGTTCAAAGAGGCATAATTAGATTGGGAGTTGGACAGTTGATACGGCGGGCAGAATGTTCATATTTGGAATGATGCTTGGCTTCCTAGGTGAAAGTGTTACTCTCCCAAATCTAAAAGACTCTACAAAATACTTATAGTATTCAGCCTAACAGACTTAGGTTGCCAACGAGGTTGGAACAACCTAACACTAAACCTTGCAGATAACCGCAACTAAATTGCTAAGAACAATACTGATAAAGCAGTAAAACATGCACGAAGAACACAACAATTTAGTCTGGTTGCAATCACACCCAGAAGCACAAACGTGCTAAAACAGCTAGATAGATAATATGAGTTACAAGATGAATCCCTAACTCCAAACTCTCTATCTAGACAAATACAGACTAAGAGCAATATGCAATGCCTTAAAAGATATTAAGTCTGCGTAATTACAAAGAACAAACTAAGGCCCTATATATAGATGAGTAGTCGCCGCCTTAGTGTGTTCGAATCCCATTAGGATTGTGTTGCCATACATAGACTCCTTGTAAAAATATTATCCAAAATGTCTTCCAAATTCCGTTCTTTTCTTCCAATATATTCATCTAAGATCTTCTGAGAATATCTTCAAGTATTTGAGAAGTGGTAAAACTCTTAAAATAGACGAATCAAGTGTAGCAGTTCTGCTGTAACCCCAACTGTGGTTGTGAGAACCTTGAACTCAGGTTGATATAACCCTGAAAAAACTACACTTACACTAGGGATTCCGGTTTTAAGCCTTTCACGCATAATATATAGGCAATAGTACAGTAAATATGGTTCAAGAGTTGATCAGTCCGGTCATTTGTAATTGTGAGTTGTGATGCTATATATTATAGTGTGTGATCTATTGCGGGAAGATGATGCTCATGTCATCCTTCAGATTCCAGTACCTGTGCATCCTGTCTCTTCAAATTCCTTTCGAAACGATCTGAAGAGCCAAGCTTACTTCTGTCTGATAAAGATATCACTAATCCTATCTCCCCAAGACCCCAACTGTGAATTGTTCATATGTTACCCACTTACCCCAATACATTTTACACTATGAGCAAGCTGCAAAACAATGTTCTGGTTCCATTAGTCCATCATGTCCATGGCCCTGAATCTCCCTGAGTTGCTCCGAAAGAATCGTAGTCTGAACTGGTTCTAGTGTTCAACTAATCCTTCAAAACGATTAAGATTAAGAATGCAACAAAGTCTTGAAATTTAATTTGCCCACTGCACCTGAAGGCCTTGTTCACTAGCACAACTTTGACGGGACATTAGAAAAATCATTTTGATCTCGTCCCCTAGTCTCTAACTTGGAGTTCTCTACTTCTGTTTCTGTTTCAACTCTTTCCAGGTCTGAAACTTATTCGCCTAAAAACAACTTTAGAAAGGAGCGAGAGATTGTAGTTGTTGAGGTAATAGGCGATTCCTTTCAGATGTCCCAGAAATTTCAGAACTCTTCTGTAAAGAATTCTGCACCAATCTAAGTAGATGAAAACCGAGAGAATCAGATGATACGTTATACATTTGAACCAATTAAAATAATTGAGATATCTATCATGCCAAGTGGTAAGTATTGCATTGCTGATAATGTTGCTGGAGCTGAGGTGATTGGTCCAAGTGTGTAATATATGGTCGATTCCAGGAGTTCAGGTGAGGTTTAATCAAGACACTGAGCACCAGGAACAATTTGTTTAGGAGAGGATCAATCTATGTGGGATTTGCATAGCTGATGCCTGATGTTGCCACATTTCTGTAATGGAAAGTAGTTGTTCTGTTGTGTTTGAGTTCTCTGAGGGAATTAGGTATCGTGTCGTATGGAGTTCTGTGAGAGGGAAGCAGTTGCCATGTCATGTGGAGCTTATGCTAAGATTGCTGAAAGCCTGAAACTATGTGTTAGAGCTGCTGTTTATCCAGGCCTTTCAGAATGTCAGCATAACCTCAAGCATGTGGGCTAAAGAGCTTAGTAGGAGTTGTTTTTTTTTTTGAAACGGCAAAGGGATGACTCGAACTCCCGACCTATTGGTTGGAAGTGAAGCGTCTTACCAACTGAGCTGCACTTCGTTGTCCTTAGTAGGAGTTGTTAGATTGTTGATTCCGAATTCAAGGAGTAGGCCTCTCGTACACGGTATCATAAAGAAATTAAACGCAGGCGAATTAAAGGGACTTGATTTTTTGCAAAACAAATGCAGTACTGTAAATCCAACTTAATCTGGTGGCCTGGAGTTGAGATCAGTAGTTAAACTCACCAACTCACAAGCCAAACACATGTACTGTACTTCATAAACTTATTTTATACTTAGAACTCATGGAGACTTCTGTAGCAGAGTACTTCTCTGATCCATGGATAAAGACCCCTCTACTATTTGCCTCTTTTAGACATCTCTAAAGCTATATATGAAGGTGACATTACTGCTACTCACATGCTTCAACATTATCAATCCATCAAACCAATCCTTCTTCCACAGAAGATCACAAAGGGAAAAAAGAAAAAAAGAAAAAAATGATTGTGGCGTACCGTTTGCAGTCGTTAGTTGTTACAAAAGAATTTATCTAAACAAATCCAAACTTACTAGACAAACGAAGCTACAAAGTGAAGACGTAAATAGATACTTAAGCTTGAACCTTCCCTTGAGGTAGGATATCTCTAACAGATGAGACTTTTTGATGATTATCGGCATCATGGTTGTTTAGTCCATGATGATGCATAGGAGAAGCTTTCTCACTGTCTATCACATGTCCAGCTGCTTTTGCTCCTCTTAAGCTACTTATGTTTCCGAAGATTAGGATAACCATCCCTACAATTCCGGCACAGAATGCAACTCCAAATGTTTTGCCAATGTTTCTCGGCATAGCTGTTGCCAAGGCAAATCCTGCACAAGCTCCCACTGATCGAGCCCATGAGAACCACACGGAGAATGCACCTTCTTTCCCAGCTGGAGAACAGTCTAACCATAACACCCTCCCGAATGCATGCAAGAAACCTGCCAAAGCCAGTTCAATTATTAAATTGCTTTAATCAAATTGCCAAAGCCAGTCTAACCATAACCACACTCTTTAATCAACTTGCTTTTTGCTGTAAAGGGATTAGTAAATAGAACAAACCTGTTGCAGTTCCTTGAACAGCTGCAAAGAAAAGAATACAGCTTTTACTCCAAACGCTTTTCCGGAAATAGAACCCGAATCCAGATGTGAATATGGATAACACAAATCCAAGAAGCTGCATCTTCTCAGCATCCAGCTTCATCTTCTGCTGTAATGGATGTGCCAGCGGAAGAGAAAGCAAAGGGAACATGAAATATACAAGCCAGAGATACAGGATGTTCTCTGCTTTTACACAAAGATACCCCATAACATACATCAACCCTCCAGCAAAAATACACATTGCCACGAAAGATGAAAGCAATACAACAGCAATGCTCCCTAGCGCATGGGGATACTTAAAAATTGAAACAACATGAGTCACAGCACTGGTACTTGGCGAAGAGGCAGGAAAGCTCACTGCAGATCTATCTGTGCTGCAAATGTGGAATAAACCCACACCCCATATTAGGCCACTAAAGATTGAAACAACCCACAAGGCTGTAAAATGGTCCGACCGCCTGAGCATCAGGTATGTGAACGAAGCCATTATAGCAGCTCCTAAGCAACCTGCGGCAGTGGAGTTGAGTGATAACCAGCTGGCGAAAGATCTTCTGTCTGGAAACTGGCGTCTGCGGATCGTTGAACCAGTGAACCCAAGAATCATGAGGCCAAGGTGGCGTGCGTGTGCCCCAACAACAATGGTGCTGGCTGTCACAATGAGAGCGATATACGGTAGAAAGATCCACGGAGTCCTGAAAAATCATGCTGGGAGACAGAACAGTGCTCCAATGCCTGTGGCTGCTCCAGCAATGAGCTGCTGGTTATGTCCATAGTCCAGGTGAACCGACACAACTCCGAGGATTGGTGCTGAGAGAACAAGGCCTATAATCCAAGAGATCGAAGTCCATTCAAGTGGAGAGACACCCATTGCCCCAAGTCTGATTCCTCTGCTCACTAGTCCTTCATATCTAACAGAGACACAAAACCATGTTCAGGGGTTTGAATTCAAATTCAAATGCTACACTACTCTGCATATAATAAGTACTAAAAACTAAAAGAACAATTCCAAGAAAACATTGCAACTGAAATACTGAAGGAACAAAAACCCAATTTAAGCAGAAACAGATCTTTTCCAGGTGAACATGAAAAACTAAAACAGAACTGAACAAAGATTTCCTAGCCTCTAGTGTAATTAATTACTAGAGTAAGCACAAAAAATATTTTCTTGCTCTTTCACCATTTTTATTGCTTATTGGGGTTCAGGGTTAGCTTCAAAAACCCAATAGACTATTCAAGCAAGAACACTTTTTTATTTCACATTTTCAGCTGAAGCCAAGATTCAACTAGGGTTTCCTATTATTCCAGACAAAAACTAAACAAAAAATACAGTTTTTTTTTCTCTTTTCCAGTTTCACTACTCTTGAACTAACAACTGAGAAAAAGCAAAATGTAAAGGTGAGCAGAGCAACTTACAGCTGCATTTCACTGTGGCTACATTTCAGATCTCTGTAGTCCTTCAACCAGCCCTGAGCTGGGTGAGCCATGTTGGACACTGTTTGGCTGATAATAAGCGGAAAGACAACAGGAATGAGCACAGTGTGCACAAAGTAGGAACAAAAACCGTACAGGTACCAAACAGAGGCCTCAGCCTTGGTGGGTTTATCTCCGAAGGCTCTGTTAACCTCCCGGTTACCCTGAGCAGCCATCTGAGAAGTGATTTCCGCCATTGTTGGTTGGTGTTTCAGTTTTTCAGTGTGTTTGTTGGTTCTTGTACTAAAGCATGGGGGGAGTGAAGTGAGGGAGTGAGAGAGTGTGCAGTTGGGGTTTGGTTTGGAAGGAGTAAAAAGTGAGCAAGTGTGGAAAAAGTACCGTTGGATTAGCATTTGATTATGATGAGGGACCGAATGGTAAAGGGGGGTAAAAAAGAGGGACCGAATGGTAAAGGTGGGTGAAAAAGAGGGACTGGGGAGTGAAAAAAATGGATGGGGTTGGTATTTAATTTGTACCGTTGTAGGGTAAAGTAACGTGTCACACAGCTGGTCGGGAGGGTCTCGAGGAGTAAAGAGAGGGATGGATGAATCAAACAAGCCCTTGATTTTGTTCACTTGTTTTGTTTTTTCTTGATTGTTCCCTAGGGTTTTAACTTTCATTTTAATGTTTTTGTGGCAGCATATTTTTAGGAACAATAATTTACAAAGATTCTCATATATATTCAAGTGCATGGATTGATCAATCCTAGGTTGGTGTTATGTTTGGATTCATCTAATAAATGAAATATGATAATTATAGTAGTGAATTGTTTATGTAATACACTAATTATGGTAGGTTTGGTTCAATTTAAGTGCATTCATTCAATTCAGTTTAAATCAGATTTGTATCTGGAATCTATACTTCCAACAAGTTCATAGTAGTGCAGTTAAGAAAGTTTCAAGTGAATTGGACATAGCATAAACGTATTGATGTGATCTCATAGTTCAACATAATCTCACCATCTAGTTAAATGTTTCTAAATTTCATTTTTCGTTGTCGGAATGTTCCCATTTCGTAATTCGATCATATAATTGGTCAATCTTATTCACATACTCAATGAGAGCATATCAAAGCGCACGCTAATTATATCAACTTGTAATATAATAATTTAAAAGTAATAAATCCATATTATATTGACGAAATGAATATGATAAACTTGTAATTGGTTGGAGGAAGTAATATTTATTTTTGTTTGACTAGTTTACTAGAACGAATTAATTTTGTTAGTGTCAATGAAATGAATGGATATTTCGAAAATAGAAGGTTAATGATTGAGTATCAATAGTATATCACCTTATGAATTGTACAATAATTAGTGAAGAAGTCGTGAAACCGTTGTTGTTTTGTGATACATTTGCATTGCCTAGGAATAAAAATGATTCTGCTTTGGAAAAGCAAAGGGAAACATTTAAAAAATTAGGAGGAGCAGCAAAGTGGCTCTTTAGATAAGGATGGGGTAAATTTGCAAAGTAGCTAGCATGGGTGTCATGCGGGAAAAGAAGCAAAAGGATGATTATTATTATTATTGGGAATGAATTTTAATTTGAAAGGAGGGGGAAAGTAATTTAAAAACTCTGCATCCAATGCCAGAAAGGTGCCAACGCTAAACGTCAACAAACTGCAAAATCTCCTGCTATGTGCTTATTTTCCAGATTCTAAAGAAGCTGCATTACTAAGATCACTTTCTTACTTAATTAATCAGAAAAATTAGTGTGAAACAAAGCCAAAGTAGTACTAACTTTGTCTAGAAGCAATTTACACTAATCAAACACGTTATCTTGCTTGCTTTTACACTTTAAATTCTTTAATCAACCACCTAAGTTTTCTAAACCCTTTTTCTAAAAACTAATACTACTTCATAAATTAACGTATGTTACCATTAATACTTGTGTAGTTTCTGTTATACTTAACTATATTAGTACAAAAGAACGAATTTCAGTTAATTAGTGATCATGTATTTACATAATTGTATTAGCTAAATAATCTAACTTTAATCACATAACACTAAATAAGCTTTTAATGTAGTTGGGGAAATGCCTTGTTCAAAATTCAAACCATATCAAAGAGGGAGATATTCCAAAATAAGTACTTTACTACTAGTAAGGGATCCAATGCTCTTACAATTTGAATGTTAAACATTTCAGAAGTCAAAACATATAAGCAAGATATTTTCTGGTATAAAAGATGTTGTGATAACAGTCTTGCAAAATGAGCTAACCGTATAGATGTCCGAAATGAAAACACAACTCCAACATGACATCTCAAGTGAAAAAAAGTGAGGACTATCCTTAAAATGATTAATATTTTAGCATATGCTTACAAATTAGTATAAAATCTTACTCTTCAGTCTTCAGTTAAATAAATTAGGGACGGAGTCAGGAACTAACTAGGGACGAAAAATGATATTTTTACTAATTCTAGAATTGATATATTAAAATTTTAAAAAATCATTTATAAAGTACGTGAATTTTTTAAATTCGGGTATCCGCTGAAAGACAACTAACGACAT
Organism: Plantago coronopus; assembly: GCA_036897195.1. Classification (NCBI taxonomy): domain Eukaryota; kingdom Viridiplantae; phylum Streptophyta; class Magnoliopsida; order Lamiales; family Plantaginaceae; genus Plantago; species Plantago coronopus. The sequence goes on from JAYMSL010002110.1 coordinate 13,411, forward strand.
ATTGATGAAAATACATCATTTAATTAGTGTTGACACTTGACAACATCTATTTTCTTGTACTAGCATCTAGAGTCTTAATTAAATCATGGATGAGGCATTCATAATCGGAAAAAAATGATTATAACTAAACACAAACGGTTGGAAATATTAATGAGCGTGGAAAGTGAGGGGCCTTGGGAAACCACCACCATTATTGTTGGCCACCCTAATAAAACTTAAAATACTACAAATCCAACCCTGCTCCCCTTTTCCTTTTTCTCCTTTAACCAAAAAGCACAAAGACCAAACTGACCCCCTTTTTAATTTAAATTAACCCAACAAGATTAAACACCCGTATTTGGCTGTTCATTAAAGCAAAGAAACCCAAAACCAAAACCAATTGGAGTCGTGTCGACAACAAACTGTATTTCAGTTGGTAATACGCTTTAACTCTAACTGATAGGTCGGAGGTTCGAGTCAATTCGAAGGTTAACGGGAAATCATTAAGAAAAAATAAAAATTGGGAGTCGTGTCGTCTCGTCCCATAACTTTTGTTTACTCATTACTTCTCGAATGGATGGTTTTCGAATTTGAAATGGCAACATGTGAGTACTCGTCTTGATTTTATTACTAAACTTTTGCCTTTTAAAACTAGGTTTGGTTGCATTTCAATTAAAGCAGGAAACAGGAGCAACAAATGTGTGTATTCTGCTGCAGGTTCAGAACATGCATGTACTATCTGCTCATTTCGCAGATCTGCAAACCGGACGTACAACTTGCGGTAAATACCATAAACGACACCGCATACGAGTCGGTGAAAACTATTTTACCCCTTTTTCCCAGTTTCTACTATTTGGTCAAAATGCTACTGCTACCTGGGGGCCCCGCCTGCTGAATTATATCCAATAGGACCGATGCTTCTGCTTGTCGGCCCCACCCTAATTCGTACCCAATCCAACCATTTGTTCATAACTTCAATTATCACTACTTTTATTTAAATTAGCGATGTTTTTCCTCATGACGACGGAAAGTAATTTAGAGTCATGAGTACAAGTGTGAGAGCATAGAAAAGAAAAGGGTTGAAATAAAAGTAATGAATTCAAGCAAAAAGAAAGTGAGGAGTTAATATCGTCTAATGGCCGGTTTAATTCATTTCAAATTTAGTTTTGTTAAATTCAGTTTAATTTAGTTGAAGTCAATTCAAATCTGTTTAGTTTCGTTGAAGTCAATTTAGTTCAGTTAGTATCAGAATGTTACTTTGGGTTAGCAGTGTAAATGATGTCCATTTATACTTGGTTGGTTGATGCATGGGAGTTCACTTGGTAGTTGGTACTAATCTGGTTGTACTCTTTTTTTTTCTCGCGGGAGTTTTATCTCATTGGATTTTTCCCCCGAAGATTTTTAAGGAGGTAAAGGTTTTGGATTCATCATGCCAAGTGAATTAAATATGTAGAGGTGGATTAATGCTCGGTCTTGTTGGTGTGGAGGTCCCTTCGACTCTCTGGTTGTAAACTTTTCATGTACTCCTTGTACATGTTTTAATAAAATTTTGCCTTTTCAAAAAAAAAAAAAAAAAAAAAACATAAGTCCAGTTCAGGTTTGCCCATAAATTTATAATCAAAAAAAATTAAATTTACTATTTTAAGGTCAATTGATAAAATATTTTTTATCGTGTGT